>PVJO010006443.1:0-89275 GCA_004026905.1 Hystrix cristata
AGAGGGGAGAGGAAAGGGGGAGGGGGGAGGGGAGGGGGGAGGGGAGAGGGTAAAGGAGTAAGGCACATGGAATTAAGGGGTTTCAGGCAGGCACACGAGACTGCAGAAGCAAAGACTGATGCAAAGGCTCATGCAAGATACAAGCAACATGGCGAGATTCAGAGAGGACTGCAGATTCAGGGAGACCTTTATACAGAAGGGGACATTTGAGTAGGACCTTTGATAATGTGAAGGTTTTGACAGAATAGCTGTGCCAGGGAGAAGGATTATGACAGCAACAAAATCTCAGAAGAGGGAAGGGGCTGGTGTACTCGGGAAATGACTGCTATCTGGAGTGTGTCGATCTGAGTAAATAGGGTATGTGAGGATTAGTTTAAGAGAGAAAGGAAACAGGAAGAAATTGGAGTGATCAGGATCCTGATTCTAGGTCCAGTGATGCCCCAAGACTCCAGGGTAACCAAGAGAACAAAACCACCATCCACTTTCAGAATAACTGATTTTCAACTTACTTTTTTTTTTTTTTTTTTTTAGCTTTTTTGAGACAAGGTCTTACTGTGTAGTTCAGGCTGGCCTTAAACTCATGCCCACACAGGCCTCGAACTTTCGGCGATCCTCTTGGCTCAGCCTCCCAAGTGCTGGGATTGTGGATGTCCACCACCACACCTGGCTTCAACTCACTTCTGACTAATTAACTGTTAGGCAGTTGCAATCGTTGTGGGCTCTTCCTTATGGTTCCAAGGGTAAGGTGGCTGCTCTACCTGTGACATCAGCCCCTGGGAACCACCCTGGGCCACACAGAGAAACTTACAGGTTGCCAGGTGGAAATTAAGAATGTGTTGCCACACTCACCAAATGGATCAAAAGATTGACGATACAGTAAGTCTCCAATTTATAGACTAGGTCCATTCCAGGAGAATGTTCATGTCAGATTTGTTCGTAATCCAACAAAATAAGTGTTATACAGTATACCTGTGAATCTTACACAGTACACCTGTGACAATCTGCAACTCAACTGTTCTTAAGGGGCTGGGGATTTAGCTTAGTGGTAGAACCTTTGCCTAGCAAGTTCAAGGGCCTGAGTTCAATCTCTAGCACCAAAAAAAAAAAAAAAAAAAAAAAAAAGTTCGTAAATTGGGGACTTATTGCACCAAGTATCAACAGCAATGTAGAGCAACTAGAATCTGCATACTCTGCTGGCAGGGATGTAAATTGGTGGAAACACTTTGGAAAACACTTTATTAGTGTCTCTCTATGTTGAGTACCTGCACTGTCTATGATCCAGCAATTCCACTGCTAGGAATATACCAAACAGAAATGTATACGTACCTGTGTTCCCCATAATTCATGTTCTAGAGCAGTGGTGGCAAACCCACAGCATGCATGCCACAGAAGGCTGCTTATATCATTGAAAGCTGTGAAAGGTTGGCTATGACTTTCCTTAAGTGTTCGCAGCAACACTGTTAGAAATAGACATAAACTTGGCACTACCTAAGTAATAGTGGGATGGTCCAATTGGGGGTTAGGCTTCCCACATGGTACTAAACACCAAGGAAAGCAATGAAGGACAACTACCAGAAATACTATATGGATGACTCTTACATGCATAATGCTGAGTAAAAGCCAGGCATAAACCAGACAAGATAAAACCTACAAGTTGGGATAGCGGCATGTTTTGGGGGGGAAGTAATTAGTACAAGGGGTTATGGCAAGAGACAACTGAATTTCCAGAAATAATGAGTGAATCTAGCCCAGCCTACAAGAAGAGACCAGGTACTCCCAACCAACCTTAGCTGTTCAAGCCATGACTGGGAAGAAGATGCAGTGTTTTAATGAAGCCATCTTGCACCCTCCAGCCTTACTTGAACCACCACAGGCAACGGCATGTAGAGCAGAGATGAGCGGTCCCCAATGGGCCTTTATGGATTCCTGACCTACGAAACTGTGAACAATATTTTAAAAAACAGTTCTTACTTTAAGTGACTGTGCTTTACGAAATACCAATAGAGTACTGAAATAATGTTCATACTTCAGGGGCCGAGGACAGGAACAAACTTTTTTAAAATCTGGAAAGCGAAAAAATTTAACAAGGGGCTGGGGATTTAGCCCAGTGGTTAGAGTGCTTGCTTTGCAGGCACAAGGCCCTGAGTTCGATCCCCAGCACCACAAAAAACAAAACAAAACAAAAAAAACTTAACAACAAGCAGGTATGGTGGTGCATACCTGTAATCCCAGCATTTGAGGCTAAAGCAGGGGGATCATGAGTTCCAGGCCAGCCTGGACTACATAGAGAGTTCAAGATTAGTCTGGACTACATAGCAAGACCATACTTCAAAAACCCAAAACCAAAAGCTTAATATAAATAGCCTAGGTGACATATAAAAATATTATATGCTGGGCTGGCGATTTATCTAAGTGGTTAGAGTGCTTGCCTAGCAAGCACAAGGCCCTGAGTTCAATCCCTGGCACAAAAAAAAAAAAAAAAGGCTAATAAAAACTTAAACATTATTCTCTGAATAAACTAGCACATGCCATAAAACTACTTACTACCTAATACAAGATGTAGCACAAATTATTTATTAAATTGCTTTGCTAATTCCTAAATGATCTGTATTTCAAAACTGTTGGGTGATCATTTGTCTGATGTGGGTCTCACTCATTAAGTGAGGGCTCTTTGCTAGGTCTGGTAGTACATGCCTATAATCCCAACATGCTGGGAGGCTGAAGCAAGAGGATCGAAAATTTGAGCCCACCTTGGGCAACTTAGTGACTTAGAGAGACTGTGACTATAAATAAATAAATAGGGCTGGGGATATAAATAATAAATAGGGCGCAGTACTGGGTTCCAATTCCCAGTACTATGATCAATCAATCAAGGCTCTTTCTGAACAGTAATTTAATAACAGGGGCTGGGGATGTAGCTCATTAATTGAGAATGTGCTTAGCATGCATGAGGCCCTACACCACTGCCAACAAAAAACAGACTACATCAAATCCTTTGTATGAATTCACTACATTAGTCACGAAGTGGCTTGTATTCTTAATATGTACAGAATGTCTCATTATTAACAACTGTTTGGGTTCTGAATCTTCTCAACCTTTGTAATACTGTCAGATATTTACATAGTTTGTTATTGTGATGCTAGGAGTTGAACATAGAGCCTCGCATGTTAGGCAAGTGCTTTACCACTGAGACAAATCCCGAGTCCCAGAGATATTTTATTCAACATCTTTATTATAATTTATTAGAATGAATAAATTCTAATAAATTTATTCATTTGGCACACATGTGGAGTATGGGGATGTACTGGGGTGGGACCAAGAGCCTTTGCACTAAACTACATCTCCAGCCCTTTTTTTTTTTTTGAGACGAGGTCTTGCTAAGTCACTTAGGCTGGGCTCAAACTTGTGTTCCTCCTGCCTCAGCCTCCCAGGAATGTATCACCAGGCCTGCCTGACGGTTGGCAAAACTTTTAAAGTTTTTATTCATCTATAATCCAGGAGGCTTCTAAAACCTCATTTGGACAATATAAGTGGAAAGATTTAAACTCATTTCTTTCTTCTCCTATTTCAAAATTTTTCTTAGTTTTATATATTTAATCAGTCTTATCATTTGCTTAATTGAACAGTTCTCAAACTTTTTAGTCTCAAAACTTCTGACATACTTACTGTATTCAAAATTAAAACTAAGAAAAAAAATTTTTGGCAGTACTGGGATTGAACCTAGAGTCTTGCACACGGTAGGCAAGTGCTCTACTCTTGAGCTACGGTCCCAGCCCAAAACTAAGAAATTTTTAAAATATTCTTACTTTACTAAAAGATAATCCATTCCAACCAGCTCTGCTTCTTGCTAACATGAGGTTAGCAGCTTTCCTCTGCTATACCTTTCTGCCATGATGTTTCTGTCTTAGAGCTAGTTAGTTCTCTATCTTAGAACATGGCAGGGAATCTCTGCAACTGTGAGCCAAAATAACTTCTCTTTTAAATTGTGTACATCGGGGCTTGGGGATTTAGTTCAGTGGTAGAGTGGTTGCTTAGCAAGCGCAAGGCCCTGAGTCCTATCCTCAGCACTCACATAAACAAATAAAAAGTGTACATCAGGAAACTGAATGGAAAAAAATAAAACTGAGGCAGACGTGGAATAGTATACCTGGACAAACAGCTCTTCTGCAGGAAAAAAATACCCTGGAAACAAATTAGAGATGCTGAGGGGAAAAAAAAAAGAGCTCCTTGGTACTAAAGAAGTTGAAAATTACCAAAAGCCTGTTGTTAGTCTTAAAAATGAAGGGGAAAATGAAATGACCCTTTCTTAGTACAAAGACTCAGTGAAGAGACTATTAACAATAAGGCAAGTTAACACAAAACATACTTAATAATCTATGTAACTCAATGAGAAAATGGCATTTTAAAATGTTTTTACAAATCTCTAATGCCTGACTTACTAAAAGACAGCTGGATTCTCTTGTTTTGGCATTAAATTTGTTGTGGTAGGTTGTTTCAAATTAACAAAAATTGGACTTCACAGATATCTAGTCAGAAAAGCAAGGAGTTAACTCTGTAGCTTCATTCAGATATTGTGGATATTCCACAGATAATAACTTAAAATTTGATGTCATTGTTTCTTTCTTTCTCTTTTAAATGTTGAGAGTCTTGTTAAATTGCCCAGGCTGGTCTCAAACTTGCCATCTTCTTGCCTCAGCCTCCCAAGTAGCTGGGATCACAGGTTTGCACTACTACACCTGACAAGTGATTATTTCTTAAAGGCTAGTTAATGTAGGATCTGAACCGTATCAATGGACTTTTCCTACTGCATTATATCAAAATCTATTAGTGGATTTAGCACTTTGAAAGGAACATTTATCTACATATAGTTTCATACAACATGCACTGATCATTTTTTTGAAGACATTAGTTTGTTGGGTTATGCAGATCTTCCAAATGTTGACCCATTTTATTATACAACATTTTAAAAAAAACTCATTTGTTAACTAGATCTCACCAGAAATATCTTTAAGTCTTGGAGAGCTATCAAGAACATTCTTTTGGCGGGGGGGTCTGTGCCAGGCATCGAACTCAGGTCCTTGAGCTTGCTAGGCAAGTGCTCTAACCATTTTGCTAAATCCCCAGCCCTCAAGGACATTCTTATGGGAAACTTTTTTTTTTCTTGGCAAGAACATAGTAATGAAGAATACAATGATGACTGGTTACAGTTTAATGCCACTGTCCTGATTGCTGCTAAATTGTCAGAAGTTTCACCCACAACTCCTGCTGTATAATTGGTGCAAGTATTTGTTTAATGATTTAAAAATATCCACTTTTATAGTAGTGCTATGAAAAGTTTTGGCCTCACAGACCTCCACAGAGTCCCAAGGAAATCTGGGCACTTATCAGTGATATTTTGTGAATTGCTGGACTACCACAAAAGAGGGACATCTCGGCATCTGCCTGTTGGTAGGAATAGATTGCATGCCTTTCTGCCCCCAAGGTATAGGAAGGCTTAGCTCAGAGCCTGGGCAGGTGAGCCCAAGAAGGTCATTAGCTGTTTCTGGTCAGTTAAAGCACACCCCCCCATACCCCACACACACCTCCAGCATCTCCTAGGTCACTCTTCCTGAGGTCAAGCCCAGGCCTTTCCTGGGAAGCTCTCACTTCCATCTGGTGGAGCAGACACACCCAGTGTTAGCCAGCTTTTGGCTGCTGTAACAAAATACATGATAAAATCATCTTTAGAGGAAAGATTTATTTTGGCTCATGGTTTCAAAGATCTTAGGCTATAGTCAGCTGGCCTGGTGCCATTGCTTTTAGGTCTTGTGGTAAGGCAGAAACATCACAGCAGAAGGTTGTATGGCAAAGGAAAGCTGCTCACCTCATGGAAGCCAGAAAGCAGAAAGTGTGAGAGAAGGACCAAGAAGGGGCTGAGGACAAGATATACCCTTCAAGGTACATCCCCAGGAACCTATTTCCTCCAACTGGGGCCTACTTCCTAATAGTTCATTTAGCTATGAATTCATCAGTGGATTAGTCCATTGATGAGGTTAGCACCCTCATGATCCAATCACCCCTCTAGACCTTACCCCTGAACACCACTGCACTGGAGATTAAACCCTCAACAAATGAGTCATTTTTTGTGAGGCAGAGTTCTGGGGATCAAACTTAGGGCCTTGCACTTGCTAGGCAGGTGCTCTACCACTGAGATAAGTCCCCAACCCCAATACATGAGTCTTTAAGGGACACTTCAGATTTAAACCCATAACAGCCTCAAACCAACTCCTGATGATTCCAAACTGGACGTTGTGAGGAGCAGGCTAGATGATGCTCAGCCAGACTGAGCATCAGTGAAAGGGTTGGGATGAAAAAGCAGAAGAGGAAGTGATGAGGGCTTCAAAGACCAGGATTTCCTTAGGCAGAGTGTAGGAAGACATTTTAAACTGCGAATACTGCTTAAGCAAAGGCAGCAGCTCTGAGAAGTGTAGGAGCATTGGAGTCAAAGTCTGTAAAGGTCTCCAGTGCTCAAAAGGAATTTTGACTTTATTCATCAGATAACAGGGAGTTCACCATATTCACATATGATTCTGTATTTAAGACAAATCCCTATTTTCCTAATGAAAAATTTTTTTCTGAGCCAGGCATGGTGGCATGTACCTGTAATCCCTACACCTGGGAGACTGAGGCAGGAAGACTGTTTGAGCCCAGATATTCAAGACCAGTCTGGGGAACATGGCAAGACCATGTTTCAGAAAGGAAAAAAAATTCTTTTGCTATTAAATTAACAATCTGAGTATTTAAACTTTTTGGAATGTTGATCAAATAGTCAGATGCCTATTTATAATATCTAATTTATTTAGTTATACATGCTTATTTAAAATAACAGTATTTACAATAATACAGTAATACAAAATATTGCTTTTTCCCATTTGCACATTTCAAGTAACAATTTTATTCAAATTCTGCACAAGCATCTTGTGTATCAATGTCTTCATATCTACAGCCAGACTTTCTTGAAGCGTATTTCCTTCATCCACATCTAAGTTGTTTGAGAGGCAGCAGTTTCTTTTTTGGCAGTGCTGGGGATCAAACCCAGAGCCCTACACATGCTAGGCAAGCACTATACCACTAAACTACACCCACAGCCTGAGATGCACTTTTAAAATACATGTATGACACTCTTGCTGGAAAGCCTGATCCAAACTGTCACATTAGGACCATCTTCCTTCAGCCCCAGTTTGCCATGTAGGTGTACTTTTCTAATCCTTACAACAGAACCATGTACTTATTGCTTTTGAAATTGCTCTTTGAAAGGCTAGTTTGCAAAACCTTACTCTTGAAGTAGGAGGGAAAATCTTCCTAGAATAATAACTATGTTTTCTCCTTCTCTTCTTTTAATTCATTCCAATAGGAGGAACCTATAACCATAAAGAAACTTGCTTTGCTCGACATTGGTAGACTAAAATGTGTGAGGAGCAGCCAGAGGTAGAATAGTTGCAAGAAATGACAACCAAACAGTTATGGGGATGACTGAAGAGTAAAACAGCAGGAGACCAAAGTTGGAGGCTAGGTTTTGGGCAGATCATCATGGACAGCAATGTTTCCTGGGGTGGGAATGGAGTGCAGAAAGCTGATGGGAGGGGTTAGCCTCCTCAGGTAGCAAGGGTTTGAATGAGGACGTGGAGCAAGATCCTGCCCAGGAACTTGGGGACAATGTTAACATGTAGTGCTTGTCTGGTTGGGGCAGAGGCAGGTGGGAGAGACTTGCAAGTGTCAGGCCTGTAAAGAAATAGTACTCTGAGGAAAAAAGAAATGTGCAGAATGGCCAGGTCCTGGAGAAAGACTGAGATGGCCAGGAAGGGGGAGGGAGGAAGTCCCCCTAAACTGCTCCCAACAGGTTTCGTTCTCTCATAGTACTCATCGCAGTAAATTGTCATTACATTTTCAAGACCACAAGGAAAGTAGGGAGTGTGTCTGCCCTGGACATTGATGTATTCCCTAGCAGATACAACAGACATAAAAAAGGCCTTGGAAAAGGTGCCAGAGGAAGAACCCAAGGGCAAGATGATGAAGGAAAAGAAGAAAAGGAAGATGTATTAAGAGCATCCTATGAGAGGGACTTGGAAAGATGATCAGCAAAGGAGAAAGAGGTCAAGAAAGGCATGGTCAGTATCTCAGAGGGCAAGTGACATCAAGGCTCTGGGAGACAAACTGGAGGGAAATGAACCAGACAGGATTTGTGCAAAGGGTTCCATGGGGGCTTTGGGTGAAGTCTCAGCTCTGGAAGAATATCTCATGGGCCCTGTGTCCAGCAAAGGCTGGGAAAAGAAGAAATACTGATGACTGTGGCATCAACATCATTATCTAGGAATTTGTTAAAAATGCAAATTGTATGGAAGGAAAAAATGGAAACAAACCTTTTGTAAATAGGGAGGGAGGCGGGGGTAAGGGGAGGAGAATGGGAAAAAAAGAAGCAACAAGATATATCATGTACAGGTACCAATTCCCTATGATAAATGTTATCAATATGTACATCTAAAATAAAATATACCATTAAAATAAAATTTTTTAAAAATGCAAATTGTGATGCTACCCCAGATGTACTAAATCAGTAACTGTGTTTTAACAAGTCTTTCAGGAGATCCAGATGTGTATGAAAGTTAAAGAACTACTGCTTTAAGGTAATGGATGGGATGTTTTCCATTTTAAAACCACAACTCCCTAATTTTTTTTTTTTTTTTTTTTTGGTGGTGCTGGGGAACGAACTCGGGGCCTTGTGCTTGCTAGGCAAGCACTGTACCACTCAGGCTAAACCCCCAGCCTCTAATTTGTTCTTAAGCTTCTGATATCTGCCGTACTAGTCTGTAGTAAATACTGACTAGTGACAAAATGAAAGAGGAGCAAATAACTATTTGCAGCAATCTGACACAATAATGGGTAAGCGGCAGCCTTGCTGCCTGGGTTTGATTCTTAGCTATGGGATCCTGGAGAAATTATTTTACCTGGTAAGGCTCAACATCGTCATTTATAAGAAAGGAAAGAACAAGCACTGAACCTTATAAGAGTGTTATAAGGATCAGATGAGATAATGCCTAGCACACAGTAAGTACTCAATTATGCTATTATTATCATTAAAGAACTCACAAGAAGCCCATCACTTCATGGAATTAATTTAAAAGCTAGCTGTTTCTCTAAGGCCATGATTTTATACTGCATGTCCATAACCTTGTATTAGTTTTCTCGTTCTAAAAATTAACATGCACCAAAGCTCTGCAAGAGAGCTTCGACTGATCTTGTGACCTCTTCTATGCCTTGCCTTATCCAGAGAGAGACTAGCCTTGATGGTCTGACATCAAGATGTTAACACCTTAACACTTACGTGTCAAAATCTCTGGTAGTAAGTAAATGGAATGACACAGCAACTAGTCCTTATGGAAGGTCAAGGCTGGGAGGTAAAGGAAGGAAATGCCTCCTCAGTTCCTCAGTCCCACCCCCTCAAACTACAGTTCTCTCTATTAGTTCAGCAGGAGCCTGATGACTTTCAGTAGTGATGGGGAAAAAGGGTAAGAAGGTTACATCATGGGCTCAAAGGAACATCCTGAGTCAAAGATACCAGAACATACTTTATTAATTACTGAATTTTTTGGTGCTGAAGATTGATCTCAGGGCCTCACACATACTAAACATGTACTCTCCCACTGAGGGACAACTCAACCCAAGCATATATTTAAGATGCAATTTCTAATTTCCAGCTCTTCCTCACTAGATCTAAAAGCCCTGGAAGTTTTGTTCCTTCCTGTATCCCTGTACTATAAATAGTGCCTGACACTCACAGGGTGAACAATTATTAAACCAATAGTTCTGCAATTAAAGGAACAATGGCTGCTCCTTGGTAAAGGAAGGAAAACTAAAATCTAGGTGGGCCTGTTAAGGGCTTTGGTGAGGTTCTGAGCATGGATGGACCCACCACTTGGAGCTATGCTTAGTCCCAAGGGCCAAGTGCTGGCCAGGTGCTTTTCAGCTACAGCCTGTTTAATAGCATGTGGGATTCTTACTATGATGCAGGCAGAGAACAGCTTAGGGTCATTTAGGGATGAGCCTAAGGGCACATTTAAGACGGAGAACTCAGAAATCAGAAGCTGGGGGAAATGCTCCAATTGGCACAATCTTCATCTCTCATTTGCTCCTTGCCAAATCCCGGTTTCTTTCTAGAGTCTGTGCCCACCCACCACAGACAGACTGGGCTAAGCGGACCCATCTGTTCCAGCCTGGGCTCATACCTGGTGCTCAAGAGACACCTAACAGCCCAGTCCTATAGATGCTTCAGTGGTGCCAGGGGGTTGTAAATGCACCAATACCCTTAGGCAAGAGGATCGCTGATTCCAGGGAAGTTCCATGGCATCCTGACTGCACCAGAGGCAGGCAGTTTGAAAGCAACAAACTGAAGAAATATTCGTTTGCATAAAATCATTACAAGAATATTTGCTTTCCTCTGTGCCAGGTAAGCAGATAGCAGAAACCCTCTCTGAACATGAACGCCCTTAAAAGTCTCCACTCGTACCAGGCCCTCCAGTGCCCTTCCTGGGTACCCCTACCTGTCCAGAATCTACAGTATCCCTTCCTTTACTCAGACATTCACACTCTTGCTCAAACAGAAAGCCTTCCTCGGTGCCCACTTGAAAGGGACTTGGAGATTAACTGATACTATGAGTAGCCCCTAGCCCCACTGCCAAGTTTGTAATCTTGAAGGATTTACTGGGGTTTACTCCATACTTTACAGCTCCAGCCAAAGACCAGAGATCTGGCTTAGTACATAGAAGTGGTTAGCATTTATAGATTTTATAATAGTTATCCCCTCCTCCTGTTTTAAACTTTGGTTACTTGGTAACTGAAACTCCTATTTCTGGGTTTATTATACTGCTAAAAGAGTAGGGATCATGTTTATCCTCCAGTAAGATGTGGGAAGCATCATGAAGATCTGAGTAATCCCTCACTATAAACAGAAGGGTCTTCCTCTCTCCTTTCCCTACCCCATATTGGAAATTGACCCCAAGAAGCCCTGAGCTTATCTCCAGCCCTTTTGATATTTTAGATTTTGAGACAAGGTCTCACTAAATTCCCAAAGTTGACCTTGAACTGACCTCCAGTCTCAGCCTCCTGAATACCTGGAGAGAATGTCTCTTTGCACACATATGATCATTAAGAATTAGAGCAGTCTAGCAGCCCTTTAGTCAAGGTCCTTTTGGTTGAATTTAATAAAAATTCATGTCAGGCTGATTTTTAAAAATCAAGATTCATTCTATGGATACCTGAGGGATGAGCACAGAGTGAAGAAAGGATGCAGGACTGGACAGACACCTGAAGGATGAATGCAGACCAAGGAAAAGATGTAGGACTGGATGCCAAGACCAAGAGATTCCTCAGGGTTATCAAGGAAGGTGTTCTTTCATGCCTGTCCACATAGTGCCACCTCCTGCCTCTGTGGGTACCCCATCTAAGGCATCATTCCAGACAGTGACTGGTATCTTTCTACCCTCACACAAAATTTGTAAGATAAAGAACTACCTTGAGCCTTTTTATAACAGTTCTACCCTGGTCCAATCAACTGGAAGGTAGGGGAGATGGTGAGAGAGAAAAGGTCACTGTGCAAGAATATGGCTCTCACTGCTCTAGGAGTGTGTGAGGTGAATTATTTTTGAGTCAGGCAGGTCCCTAAACCGTGTTGTTAGAGAAATCAGCCTTTTCATCAGGTGCTTAGCTCTCAGTACTTAAGTAAAACAACAATGAAGTTTATAATTTTCTACAATTCAGAATGACCTCCTCCTCCAAATTTCTAGTGAAACAGTCAAAACTCCAGTACTGTAAACCAGTTAAATTTCATAAAGCTCTGCTGAATATTGAAACTGAAATAGAAAAAGTTACAAAAACTTGCTCCCTGTTTTATTGCTCATCAGTGGATTTGGTTGACATTTGCTTTTTACTCATCAAATCTTACAGGAGAGACAAAGACACACCGGGTTACAAAATGTATCACTTTCTCACTAATTTTCTACTTTTTAAACAATTTGTCTTGATGTCAATGACATGATAAAAATGAAGAGTGTTCAAAATGATTCCTTGATCATGTAAAGAACTCACTAGGGGGTTGGGAATTTAGCTCAGTGGTTACAGTGTTTGCCTTGCAAGCAGAAGGCCCTGAGTTCGATCCCCAGTACCAAAACAAACAAACAAACAAACAAAAAGAACTCACTAGGCAATCACATTTTGGGGGTACAGTGCATGGCACCTGGAACACAAGTGAGTGCTCAATGTTAGATGGATCCACTTCCAATTTTAAAATGAATACAAGGATCCAGTTTAGATCATATATTAAATCTGACTGATAATTTCAGGCCACACTCCTTTTATGTCTCATAGCAGGTCACAGCAGACCGAGTTTCAAACCTGCTATTTTTCTCTTTATAAGATTACAACTACTTACGGTATGTGTAACTCAGAAGCACAAAATGTGTACTAAGAAATGACTAAAAATTATCTCAGTGGAAGCCACTAGTTTAAATAGCCTAGAGTCTTACAGAAATTGTTATTCCAAAACATGCAGAGGCAGCAAGAATCATCTAAAACCGCATTTTATTCTATGACCTTTATATTGCTTTTCTCTTGTTTAAAGTTTGAAGCAATGTGAAATGGATGGAAATATGTTGTTAAAAGAACAAAATGAGTTAATCACAGTATATGTATCTATCTATCTAATAAAAACCTCAGTTCTATGCTTACACTCCTAACACAAGGCTAAGTCCAGTAGTGGCTCATGTTCTGGGTTTCTGTAAAGCAACTGCATATATTAGGAAGGATCAATATATAAAGAGCCATAAATGCCCTGAAAGCAGAAAGTTGACACAATTTTAAATATAATTCATATATATATTTAAAATCAAACACAATTAAATAGAATGTGGTTTAAGTACATGAATACTCCAGCTTTAGAAGAGTAACAGAGGTGGTACATAGTACCAAAAACTTATACACAGCCTTTTGCTTCTTCTCTTGAAACAGTGTGCCTCTACACAATCAGGACTGCAATGGAATAAATTCTCTATTCATTCAAGACTTTCTCAAGGACAGAGGTGATTAATAATTATATATTTATATATATATATATATATATAAAATATTCTTTTTTTTCCAAAGTCTGAGCAGAATCAGTAACGCCTAATAGAACTTTTTTCTCTTCAGTCACATGCACCAAGGAAGGGCTGGCACATGGCCAGTGGAGTGCGCCCACCAACTGGGTGGCCCTGCGGATGGCTGTGCAGACCCAACACAAAGCTGACTGAGCAGGAGTGCAGCAAGCAAGCCTCTTACTGTCCTGAAGACAGAAGAAAACAAAGCCACCAACTGCACACTTCCCACTCACACCAAAGAATGGAGAAGACCATCAAACAAAGTTGAGTTCTTCTCTACCCACCTTACTGGAGGTGGGGGGGCACCAATCTCAGAATAACCATTTTGTTCAAGGTACCACAAGCGAGAAACTGGAGTGGCCTTTACTTTTTCATTCTTCCCACACGTATTCTGAAGGGGAAGTTAAGTAACTGGAGCACAGAATTCCAGAAGAACAAATCTTAGTGTTCAAGGTAAATTAGATTTGCCCTTTTGTTAGCAGGGGAGAAACTGGTCTTAAGGACAGTGCATCTCAGGAGCAAGTAAAATGTGAAAATTGTATACTGCCACCAAAAGGAAAGGCCATGTCACTGAGGCTTGATCCATGACTTGTCAGCTTCCTTCTAAATTAATGCTGCTGTGAAAGAAGACTACATAAAGAGTCCTCAACCTGTTCTACAAACTGCTGGCGCTATACTGCCACTCAGAGCTGCCTGGCACTCAGTGGGGCTGACTCACATGTTAGTTTTAGGAGGATAAAGCAAAGCACCTCTGCCACATGCTTTATGATGCTGCTAGGGATGGATTCCCACTACAAGAATATATATCAAATATCAACTCTACACTTATCTGCCTCACACAGGATGTGGTCCCTGTCTATCCAGTGGACTAACTCTCTCAAAATGACTCATTGCCATTGGAAAACTAATAATTTTCTAATAATGTAAACAATACCATTTTGTATCTTTGTGACTCACTGTGTGAACATCATGTGCATCATTTATGTCTACATGTTACTCTGCATTATGGTCTAGGATTGTCTCCCATTCTTTCTTGGAAACAACAGTGATGTATCAGTGGAAAGAAATACAGTGCTCTGTTTTCACTGGCTGTGTTGAAGAATCCAACCAAAGGAAAAAGTTCTCTTATTTTTCAAAAGAAGATTTCCTTTATCTCAGGCCTTCAGTCATAGCTGGAAAAAAAAGGGAAAGAAAAAGATAAGGTACATTGCTATAACAAGTGACATATTATCATTACAAATTTAGAAAGGTAATCGACACTTACTCAGTGTTTACTATATGCCAGAGCTTTTGACAGCCAGAAGCTCACTAAAATCTTGTGGGATAAAACATAATTATCCTCATTTACATATGAATGAACAGAAGCTTAGAAGTTAACTACTTGCTTTTATCTTTATTTTGGCAATACATATTAGAATGAAAAATATTTCTACTTTTTGACAGAGTAATTCTATTTCTAGGAATTAGTCACCCTATATCACACAGTCATAAGAGAAGGTAAAGACAGACATTCATGAAAACACTGCTTGTAACAGGGAAAAAACTCAAACATCTTCGATGATCATTTATAGCAATTAATAACTATAAAACCATGATATGGAACACTGCACAGTCTTTATAAAGGAAAAAAGAACTTTAATTGGCTAGGCCCCCCAGACCAAGCTCATAAGGCTGAGTCTCCTTTATTCCAACCTGGGAGGAAACAAACATCACAGAAGATAGTTTCCACTATTTGTAACCTGGGACATGTTCGCAAAACAAGTCAATAAGGATATGTGTAGTTTACACTGAATATGTAAGTACACTCTATGGGCAAGTATAATCGAGGGTTTAAAGCAGAGAGGTATCAACATGGGCTAACCAGACCAAATGATCCTGCATGGGCCTATGACTGCTCATTCATGAGGTCATGGAATAAAAATTAGAATTTCCTCATCCAATTTCTCTGATCTACTGAGGAGGAAACTAGGGATCTGAGAAAGAAAAATCACTTACAAAAGTTTACAGATACTGTCTAAAAATGAACTCAAGGGCTGGAGGTGTGGCTCACTCGTAAAACACCTAGCACTGACAAGACCTTGGTTCAATCCCTAGCACTGTAAGATAAATTAAAAAAAAACCAGACTCAGATAGTTCTACTAGCGTTTTTTCTGTGTTGTGTGTGTGTGCATACTGGTGCTCGAACTCAGGGCTTTGCACTTGCTAGGCAAGCACTCTACTACTGAGCTAAGTCCCCAACCCTCTACTAGTGTTTTTTGGTATCAAGATACCACTGGATCCTGAGGGACAGACAAGATCTGCCTTTGGTTTGCCCCAACAAGCAGAAGACAAGGCCTAGCATGGTTAAAGACCAAAATATAACAATATGTCTGTATATTCTAAAAATGGTCACCATGTGTGAAAGTACATGGTAATAAAATGTGAATATAAAACTAAATGAAAAGTCTGAATTTTAAACATCTGCTTTTCAAAATGGTTTCTAAAGAATATTTTCTTATTGCCAAACATTTGAGTATCAACATGACAATGAAGAATCATAAAAATAACTACCTTGCACTTCTTTATACACTTTTTGCTGCTCTTTACTATTTTAGGTTTGATGGTGCCAGAAGATAAATACAGACAAAAATTATCACCCTTACACAGAAAAGAGAAGATAGGTCTGGAAAAATGAATACAACTTTGGTATAAACCAGCTCAGTGAAAAGTTCATAATTAAACCAAGCTCTGGTAATGACAGTTCTCAGAGAAAAAAAAGTTGGTTAAACAGCTGGGAGAGAAAGGGTAATGCCAGACATAAGCCAGACTCAAGTTCTCCAAACTACTGAGGGTTCTATGGACATAATAGAACATATTTTTCTTGTTTGAGGTGTGCAGTTCAGGGGTAGAATGCTCACATAGAATGCTTAAGAACTTGGATTTGACCACCCAGCACCACCAAAAATAAAAAAAAACTTACACATTTTTCTCTGATTCTTAATTTTTGCTTAATATAAATGAGTAGCTTAATGCCTTAATGAAAAATATGAGCAGAAGTTCTATCACATTAAGTCTTCATGAATCAACTCAGAGGAAGTAAAACGTGAAGGAGGTAGAAACGTTTGGCTTGAAGACAAGACTGGAGGTGGGGACTAAGTGACTGTCTTCAACTTTCAAAAAATGCTTTGTGTGGCTGTCATGGACAAGATTAGAACCAGCTGGTGAAGCTGTAGGGCAAAAGAGTATCAGCTTTCAGAAAGTCAGAATTTCCTAACAAAATAGTCATCTGACCCCCAGGAAGACTGATGAATTGATCATTCTTTTTGTGTGTGTGTGCTGGGATCGAACTCAGGGCCTTATGCTTTCAATTCACTCCTTCAATCAGCACTTCCTTTCTTTTTTTAAACTCAGATGAGTGGGAAAAAGTGGCAACAACAAAATGTTGAAAGCTAGAAACAAATGGATGAATTGTAAATAATTTAACAGACTTAAAAAGCTCATCCTAAAACTAGAGACAGCTGAGAAGCAACCTGGTTTATAATCCAGAACTCCTCAAAACCTAAGGAATTGATGACACCAGGACCTCTGATAAATGGATCTGGAGGTGGGTACAAACATGAGGACTTGTTAAATGCCATGTTTAGGAGAATTTAAATCTGTAGTAATTATTCTACAACTAAGCAGCTAAGTGACTGGCCCTGTCTAAAACCCCAAATGAGCAGAAAAGTCAGAGATCTCCAGGCAAAATAAAACAAAGTGTCTCTGGGCTAAGGTATGCAGCATACCTGAGGGCAAGGATATCATATTGAAAACAGGGGGCTCAGGAGGGATTAAATATAACAAATACAGAGCTGCTTCTAGCTTTGTCCTACTTGGTGGCTAGAAAACCATCATCCTGGCCTTTATCTGATATTGTAGGCAGGAGACTGGTAGCACTTTCTCTGGGGAATGTGATCAGTGTAAGAACTGAGAAGGGGAAAAAAATTCAGACATCAGATTTCACAAAGTATCTGGCCAGTTTGTGTTTAAGTATATACCAAACTGCCAAACTGTTTTTCAAAGTGGCCACTACCATTTCTCATTTCCAGCAGTAATCAAATTGCTCTGCATCCTAGCCAACACATGGACTGTCAGTCTTTTAAATGTTAGCCATTCTTTGGGGTATGTTGTAGAACATCACTTTAATTTGCATTACCCTAAAGAGTAATTGAGCATCTTTGTATATGAGTATTTGTCATCCTTATACCTTCTGTTTACTCCTATCTTTGTGTCACTAAAATAAAATGAGACTGCCAGTCTTAGGAGTCCATGGACTCAAAGTATTCCAGATACAACTCTTTTATCAGAAAAATATTTTGCATTTACCTTCTTCCATCTGTGATGTGCCTTATCACTTTCTTAACAGAGTCTTTTGAAGAGCAGAAGTTTTCAGTTTTCATTAAGTTCAATTTATTTATTTCTATTTTATGGCTAGCTCCTGCTGGGTATCATCTAAGAAATTTTTGCTAAGCCAAAATCCTAAAGATTTTCTACTGTAAGTATCGTACGTAGCCTGAGCATTTAGAATTAAGTCTATGAGCCATTTCAAGTTAATTTTGTACATACTGTAAGCACTAAGGCTCATTTCTTACCTATAAACATATAACCAGTTGCTCCAGCACCATATTTGGGAAAAGATGGCCTTTCCTTCACTGAATTATCTTGGCATGTATTCTTCAAAAGTCAATTGACTAGAGAGGTTGGGGATTTAGCTCAGTGGTAAAGTGCTTGCCTAAGCAAGCACAAAGCTCTCAGTTCAATCCTCACCAGGACTCTCCAAAAAATAAAAACAACTGACTACAGATGTGGGTTTACTTCAACACTATTTTTTCTCCAACAACTTACATGTCTACACTTATGCTATGACCACAATACCTTGATCATGTAGCTTTTTCCCCCATTAAACCTGGTAATCATTATTAGATTTTAGAAAGTACAGGAAATTCTATTCCTAGTGTCCTGACAGTATTTGTTATTAATGGTTGATGAATTTTATCAAATTTTCTGCATCTACAGATGACCATATCTACTTATATTCATATTTTCTTTTTTAGTATGTCAATATGGTAAGTTACAATAATTCATTTTGTATGAATGTATCAAATGTTAAGGCCACTCTGCATTTCTGGAATAACTGCCATCTGTAATGATGTAGGTATCTGTACTGCTGGATTGGTTTCTTTAAATTTTGCTAAGAATTTTGCACGCATGTTTGTAAGGGAAACTAGTATGTAGTTTTCTTTTATTTAAAAGGGCTTTCTTTGCCTGACTTTTTGGTGTCAAGGTAACATTGCCCTCACAGAAAGAGTTGCAAAATACTACCTTCTCATTTTTCCAGAACTCTCTCTAGAATTGGTATTATTTTTCTTTAAGTTATATTTGAGCCTAGAGCTTTCTTTGTGGAAAGGTTAACTACAAACTCAATTTTTTAATAGATACAGCATTACTCAAATTTTCCATTTCTTTTTGAGTGACCTTTGGGTAATACTGTCTGTCAAGGAGTTTCTCTATTTCACCAAAGCTGTTAAACTTAGTATGAAGTTTTTTCATATCATTCCCCTATTCTCAATTTAGTAACTGCAGAATCTATGGTAATGTCCTTTGTTTCAATCCTGGCCTTGCTAATTAATTCATGCCTAACCTCGTATTTTCATCCAATTAGTATGGCTAGAGATTTATCAATTTAATTGGTATTTTCAAAGAGCTAGCATTTGGTTTTTCTCTATTTACCTATTTTCTATATAACTGCTACTCAGTTGTCCTTGTTATTTCCTAGTTTCTGGTTTCTTTGGGTTTAATTTGCTTTTTCTAGTTCCTTTAGAAGACACTTATTTTTTCTAATACAAACATTAAATGCTACCAGTGTCCTGCAAGAACAACTCAATATTCCACAGTATTTTGGAGTGTTTTCATTTTAAGTTAATCCAAATACTTCCTAACTTTCTCTTTCTTTTTTTTTTACTTATGGGTTACTAAGAAATGTTTAGTTTCCAAATATTTGGGAGATTTTCTAGATATCTTTGGTTATTGCTTTCTACTTTAAGTCCTTTGTGGTTAGACTATGATTTCAATCCTTTAAAGCTTATTGAAATTTGTTTCACAAGTAAGAATACGGTATTATCTTGGTGAATGTTCCACGTGCACCTCTAAAAGAAAAGTATGTTCTGCCCTTGCTAGGTGCACTGCTTTATAAATGCCATTTAGGTTAAAATACTTGATAGTGTTAAATCTTTTTTTTTTTTTTTTGTGGTGCCAGGGATCGAACTCAGGCCCTTGTGCTTACAAGGCAAGCACTCTAATCACTGAGCTAAATCCCCAGCGATAGTGTTAAATCTTTAATATCATTGCTCTATTATTCTTTGAGCATTGCTCTTTTATATCATTGCTCTATTAACAGGGATGACTGGTGAAAACTCCAATAGTTATTACGGATTTTTATGTTTTTCTATATAGTTCTATCAGTTTTTGATTAATGCATTTTTATTTATTTTTTGAGTACTAGGGATCAAACTCAGGGCCTTGTCTAATGCATTTTTAAACTATTAGAGGCATACACATTTTCTGGTTGTCTGTGCCTGGTAATACAGCTTATTTTGAAACTTACTCTGATTTGTAGCAATATAGCCATTCCAAGCTTTCTGTATGGTATACTGCTTCTATCGTTCTACATTTAACCTGTTGTGCTTTATTATCCAATCTGATAATGTTTTTTTAATCTAGATTGTTTACATTTAATATAATTATTAACATGATTTGGTTTCAATCTATGATCTATTGGTCCCACTTGTTACTTCTTTTTTTTCCCTAAATCTTTTGAATTCAGTAGTTTTGCGGGTTTGATGTTATCTCTCACCACTAGCTTATTAACTATATCTCTCATTTTTTAGTGTTCGCTCTCAATATTTACGGTGCACATCTTTAACTTCTAACACTATGCCATCAAATAATATTATACCACTCACATTTAGAGTAAGGATTAATTTATTTCTACTTCTCCTTTTCTGTTCTTTGCACTACAGTAATACTTTACTCCTATGTATGTTACAGACCCTAAAAGACTTTGCTATTTTCTTACTTTAAATAATTATCTCTTGTATATATTTAAAAATGAGAAAAGAACTCCTTTACCTATTTATATACCACTTGTTTTATACAAATGAAATTTCTACCTGGTAGTATTATTTTGTCCTTCCAGAAGAACTTTCTTAAGACTTATTTTAATTAAACATCTGCGGGGAATGAATTTTCTCCGGTTTTGTGTGATGAAGGCCATAATTTTAACTTTTTTTTTTTTTTTTTGGTGCTGGGGGTTGAACTCAGGGTCTTGCGCTTGTGAGGCAAACTCTCTAACCACTGAGCTAAATCCCCAGCCCCTAACATCATTTTTAAAAGATACCTGAAGCTAGGATGGTGGCATATGCCTGCAATCCCAGCTACTTGGGAGGCTGAGGCAGGAAGTTTGAAAGTTCAAGCCCAACCTGAGCAACTTAACTAGACCTTATTTAAAAAAAAAAACAAAAAAAGGGCTGAGGATGTAGCTCAGAGCTGAGCACTTGCCTCACATGTGCCAGCCTCTGAGTTCAATCCCCAGTACTGCAAGAAATATCTTCACTGTTTTAGGTTTAGTTTTTCTTTTGGGTATTTCATTTATTTTTAAAATTTTATTTTAATGGTACATTTTAGATGTACATAGTGATAAATTTATCAGAGGGGATTTGTACCTGTACATGATGTATCTTGCTGCTTCTCTTTTTCCCGTTCCCCTCCCCTCCCTTCATCCCCTCCTCCCTCCTTAGTCACAAAAACTTTGTTTCCATTTTTTCCATCTATTTCTTACTTCTCTTGTCCGTCTGTTCCTTCCCCCCTCTCCCTCCTTTGTTCCCCCTCCTATATGGACACTTTCTTTCCTTTCCCAATATAATACATTTTACCCTTTATTTACACTTTCAGTTCCTCACAACAGAGAAACAATGTGGTATTTAAACATGTGTGTCCAATTTATTTCACTTAAGAGTATGGTCTCAAGATGCATCCATTTACCTCAAAATATCTGAAGTTTATCATTCTTTATGGCAGAGTAGTACTCCATTGTATAAAAAACACCACATTTTCTTTATCCATTTCTTGGTTGATGGGCATTTGAGCTGTTTCCAAGATTTAGCTATTACAAACTGTGCCGCTATAAACGTGGGTGTGCATGTATTGCTGTGGTATGCTGCTTTTAATTCTTTTGGGAAGACACCAAGAAGGAGACTAGATGGGTCAAATGGAACCTCTAGTCCTAGTTCCCTGAGGAATCTCCACACTAATTTCCGTAGCATTTGCACTAGTCTACACTCCTACTAACAGTGGAGAAATGTTCCTTTTTCTCCACAGCCACTCCAGCATTTGTTATTGCCTGATTTGTTGATAACAGCCATTCTTTCTGGAGTGAGATGGAATCTCAAGGTTGTTTTAATTTGCATCTCTCAAATGACCAGTGATGTTGAATATTTTTTCATGTTTATTTGCCGTTTCTACTTCTTTATCCAAGAAGTGTCTATTCATTTCAGCTGCCCATTTTTGGATTGTCTTTTAAAGATGTCACTTCAGCTCTCTTCCAAGCCAGCAAGCCACTTAGATTCTGACAAAAATGCTATTGTTCTTATTTTTGTATGTAAAAAAATCTCCATATTTGGAGGGTGGGGTTGTCAAGACAGGGTCTCACTATATAGTTCAGGCTGGTCTTGAATACACTATGCAGCCGTGGCTGGCCTTGAATTTGCAGTGATCCTCCTGCCTCAGCCTCCCAAGTGCTGGGATTACAGGTGTGTGCCACCACACCTGGCTCGTCACCAGGTATTTTAAAGATTTTTCTTCATTACTAGCTTTCAGCAATTTGAATATAATGTATCTTGGTGTGTTTTTCTTTGATGTTTATTTTGCTTGTGGTTTGGTGGGTTTTTTGAATCTATGGGATTACAGTTTTTATCAACCTGAATGGTTTTTACTCATTATTTCTTCAGATACTTTTTCTGTACCTCATCCTCTTTAGAAGTCAAATCACATACATATTACCTTGTACTTCACTAACAATTTGTTCTTTTTTTGTTCCTTTTTCATTTGTGTTTCATTTTAGATTTTTTTCACTGTTCTTCATCCTTTCTTCTGTGGTTTCCAAGCAGTTATTTTAAGCACTACATTTTTCATTTCTGGTACTTTATTTTTTTATCCCAAGAAATTCCATTCAAGTCATTTTTTTTCCTTTCCAGTATGAGAGATTGAACCCAGGGCCTCACACATTAGGCAAATGCTATAGCACTTAACTTCCCAGCCTTTGTATTTCTCTGTTTTTGTTTTTATACAGTGTTAGGACTCAGATATGAGGACTTGATCCTCTCAATGCAGCAACATTCAGAAGTGTGACCTAAAGGGATGACTAGATCATGAGGGCTTTGACTTCTGTGGATTAAACCACTGATAAGATCATTTTGATGGCATTATTGAAAGATGATGAAAACAGGAGGTAGGGCTTCACTGAAGGGAGTGGATCGTGAAGATGTGACTTTGGCCCCTGGCTCTCATCCCCTCTCTGCTTCCTGGCTGCCATGAGGTAAGCAGCTTCTCTCCTCTATGCCCCTCCACCATGATGTTTTTGCCTCACTACAGCCCTAAAAGCAATAGAGCCAGCTGACCATGGAATGAAATCTTTGGAATGAAATCTTTGAAACCATGAGCCAAAATGAATCTTTCTTCTCTTAAATTAACTTCACAGGTATTGTTATAGCAATGGAAAGCTGACTAATACAGAGAAGGTCTCACTAAATTCACACAGACCACCCTCAAACTTTTGATTTGCCTGCCTCAGCCTCCCAAGTAGCTGGGATTATAAGCAAGAACTACCATTCTTGGCCCCATTTAAGTGTCTTAAAACTATCTTCTATTTCTTTCATTATATTCAGGCCATCCTTGACATTCTTGAACGTAACATGCACATATACACATCTTTACATATATACACACATATACGTACATACCCCCCTCTCTCATTCTCTCTCGATGGTACTGGGTACTGGGGTACTGGGTGGTACCCTGAGCCTTTGCACTGAGCTTCATCCCCCCCTTTTTTGAGACAGGGTCTTGCTAAGTTACAGAGTTGCCCAGGGTGGGCTTAAACTTGTGATGCTGCTGCCTTAGCCTCCCAGAGTCCTGAGATTAAAAGGCATATACACACTCATCTATACAACACACACACACACACACACACACACACACACACACATATCCAGGGCCTTATATACATGAGCCAAGTGTTCTACCACTTAGCCTGAGACCCTCTTGAATATATTTTTAAATACTTAATACATAAAATAGCTCTTTTACCATTTTTGCTAATTTCTTTTTTTCTTTTTTTTGTGGTGCTGGGGATCGAACTCGGGCCCCTGTGCTTGCAAGGCAAGCACTTTAAACACTGAGCTAAATCCCAGCCCCAGTTTTTGCTAATTTCATCATCTTCTCAATCCTATTCTGGCCTGCTTCTATTAATTGAGTTTTCTCCTGATTATTGCTCAAATTTTCTGCATGCCTAATTTTTTATTAGATGAGAGACATTATAACTTTACACTGTAAATAATGAATTTTGTTGTATTCCTTTAAAAGAGGGTTGGCCTTTGTTTTGCAATTGTTACTTATATGGCAGTCTAACCCTTTCAAAACTTGTTTTTAACCTTGATTGACGAGCTTTATTCTAGGGCTAATGTAGCTCCAACAATAAAACATAACCTTTTTGATGACACTGACCAGTGCTTTGTGTATTATTCTGGCTAAGAAGAAGATGAACTATTCCTAGGCCCATGTTCCAAGAATCATTCAGTGTTGGGAGTTCTTTCCCTGGACATGTACAATACGTGTATTAAGCCAAAGACTCAAGAGGACCTCTCCAAATACTCCTGTAGCTCCCTCTTTTCTGGTACACTGTCTTATAATTTCTAGTCACATCAGGTTCTCCCACCTGTGTTTTTTGACTTTTTAGCAATGTCCTAGGTTCTATTTGGTTTCTACCTCTCTGTGCTTTGGAAACTGTTTCTAAGCAGTGAACTAAAGATCAATTCAATGTTAATCTTCTTTCAAGGGTTACAGCCCTATACTGCTTCTTGTTCAGTATGTGGAAACAGTTGCTAGACAGACACAGAAGTATATCCCTTTTTTATTTTATACACGTAGAATTTTTTTTTTTTTAGTTTTACACAAGCTAGGTCAGAACACAAGTCATCTTTACCTTTGTAGATTTTTCTAACGGTTGGTCATTCTGTGCTTGCTGCATAACGTCACTGACTATCATTTTAGCAATCTTCCAAGCTAGCTCTTCTTGGGCCTAAAGGAAGCAATTCAAACTGTTGATAATGGTTATTTATTTGAAGGATCAAGATGCATATAATCAGAGCCTAAACACAAATGTATACACTTATCATTTGGATAAGAGGTACTTTCCATGCATGAAAGAATCTGGGCCATCTGCTGGCTATGATACATTGACATGTCATTTACTATTTCCCAGGGCCAACTACTAGGGTCTACTACCAGTAGCAGTAATGACTATGTTCATGTTAGATGGTCAAAAAAATAAAACATTTTTCTTTTTCTGCTCCTATCTCTCAATAAAACTATCAAAAAAGCAAGCTCCTACTTGTAAAAATAAAACTGAGAGTGGGAAAGGAAATATTAGAGCTTTTAATTCTGCACTGATGACTGATGCCTGCTGGTTGGTGGAAACTTGAATGCACAGATAACATTTAGCACCTATAGTCTCTGAAGATACCTTTGCTGTCATCACCAGGCAAATTGTTAAAATACTAAGAGCCCTCCTTTTCTTGTTACAACTTGGATAAAGAAGCACTGATTTGTCTTGATATTTAAACACAGGGAGTAAAGAGAAAACGTGAAACCTTAGTAGCACTTTATAAGCAAGGGTGATACTTATAAGCAATAATCTTATACTAAAAATAGAACTTACCTCATCAGTATTTCCTTGCACCCACTTTTTCATAGCTTGTGAGAACATGGATCCTAGTGAACAGAGGCAAAATTGAATGTAGATTTCATACACAATTTTACATTACAAATGCTCTTAAAAATCATTAATGTTAAGATATGGATATTCTTTTCTAGTGTGATCCCATCCCTGTGAGTCTAAAAACAGGAATGAATGAATAAATGATCTAAATATCTATCTACATATCTGTGTCTGTCTATACTGTGATGTTAGAAATAGGATATTTTTTCTTAAACAAAACAAATACTGTTCTCAATCTTACCATCCCAATAATTTCTAATGAATCATTATTATTGTAACTTTTTTTGTTTTTCTGGTGTTGGTGGTGCTGGGAATCAAACCCAGGGCCACAGGCATGCCAGGGAAGGGCTGTGCCAATGAAATTCTGTGAAATTCTTAAAGATTAATTCAATCAACAAATGTTCACTGAATGCCTACATGTGCTGGGAATGCAGTAATTTTAGAACTGGGAAACAGTATTGAATACAACAGATAAAATTCTTGCTCTCACAGAAGTAATATTCCAGTTATAAAAGTGTAACAGAAGGTAGGCATGGTGGTGTGTGCCTACAATCCCAGCACTCATGAGGCTGAGGCAGGAGGATTGCTGCAAGTTCAACGACAGCTTGGGCTACACAGTGAATTCAAGGCCAGCCTCGACTACACAGTGAGACCCTGTCTCAAAAAACAAAACCAAACAAAAAAGTGTAATAGATTAATATAGGTATGCCAATAATGAATAGTATAATTTCAGATAGTGAATAAGAAAACAAAGACATGGCATGTTGATGGTACAGATGATTTTAGATCATGTGGGCTGGGAAGGCCTCTCTGAGAGGTTTTTTTTGTTTTGTTTTGTTTTTCGGTGCCAGGGATTGAACTCAGGGCCTTGTCCTTGCTAGGCAAGCACGCTAACCGCTGAGCTAAATCTCCAGCCCTGGGAAGGCCTCTCTGAAGAGGTACCACTGAAATGCAAAGGAGGAGCCAGTGGTTCCATGAAAGCTAAGTAAGGCAGGGGAAAAACAACTGTAGAGTCCCTAATGGGGCAGAAACCTCAGAAAAAGAAAAAATAAAGTCCATTTAATTTGTGACAGGAAGAGTGGTTCAAGGTAAGGTTACATGTCACATTTACATATCCCAGCAAAGAGAACAGATTTTATTGCAAGCGCAACAGGAAGCCATAGGAGAAAAGGATGGGGTAGATAATGAAGCAGTAAAGTATGCACAAGGTAAGAAAAATTTTTAAAGTAGAGGAAACATTGTAATGAAAAGTAAAAGATACTACTTCTTCTGATTAGTAAATGCTGTTAAATTTTTAAAAATATCTTTTCAAGTGATTTTTTAAAAAATGCATATACCAATAGTGAGAGTCTTTTAAAAACACATGCAATAGCACTTATGATGTATTCTAACAAAAAATGTGTGACTTAAATCATTAAGACTTTAGATGTAAACTCCCATTTATAAAAACTTCTAGGGAGAGAGCAATAAGTCAAATAGCACAATCAGGAAAACTCATAAGTTTGAGCATTCTGCAGATTAAATAGCCTTGTGTGTTTAACAAGTCAGGGTCACAAGTATAGATGGAAACTATACCCTCTTGCTTGTATCTTTGGCATTTAGGACAGTTCCTGGCACAAAGAAATAATTTACATGCTTTCTGAATGCAGTCTCTGTGCTCCTACACTGCAAAAGATACTTGACTTAGACAGAGATCTGGAAAACTAAAGGAAGCTCCAGGATAAAAGGATGTGTTCAACCAAACTGCAGAAATTCCCATTCCTCATTTTACACAGGCATGTCTCAAATTAATAATGCAAATAACTTGATGGATGGGCTTGGCAATATAGATAGAATCCTGTTGCCTCTTCAAATATAATCCATATATGTTTTTCAACTACTAGCCCAATCCACAACCACCATTATCCCTTAGACTTTGCCAAGAATGTTTTGTTTCTCTGTTCTCTTAAACCCTTACATCCTATTTCCAAAGAGCTCCATATCAAGCCTTTAGCACAGAAGTCACATCACATCATCCCCCGCTGTAACCACCAATGTGTCCCCAACACTTTCCAGTCCTTGCCATGGTCTATCACTCACCTTCTATCACTCAACTCCTTCCCACTCCACTCTAGTCACACTGGTCTCGTCCACTGACCATGCTTTACTTTCTAGCTCAGGGCTCTACTCTTGTTCCTTCAGATAAGAACATCATTCTTCCAGATATTGCCTGAGCTCTCTCCCCTGTTCTGTTCAGGTCTCTACTTGAAATGCTTTCTTCTCAATGAGGCCCCTCCTGACGACCACCTTTTAAATATCACTCCCCACTACTCTGCCAATTCCTTACTCCATTTTTTATATTCATAAATAAATATATAAACACACATACATAGGCTGTGTTTAGGCACAAAGAATGCACCTGTCAAAAAAGACTGGAAGGAGCTGTTGATGTAGCTCAGTGGCAGAACCCTTACCTAGCGTTTGCAGGGCTCTGGCTTGATCCCCAGCACTACAAAAGTAGAGTGGGGGCAGGGGGACAAACCCATGATGGGGAGATTCAAGTCCAACCTGCTCTTGTGCTAACTAAACAAGGATTTGAATTTCAACCTATTAATATTTTCCACATATATTTCATAACTTTCAGCGATTCTGGAAATATTTAATAAAGGGTTGTGGATTGGGTATTCAGCAATTAAATAAAAAGGTAAACATACTGTCTTATCCTATTGTGTTTTCTATAATGATAAAGCTAGCTCAAAAGAGATTTTTCATTCAGGGATTTTATGCAGATGTGATTACATGAAGCCCTTGTACTTGTTTGTGACTATAAATCAAGGTGAAAGATACTGTGGTTATAACCAGTTCAAACCTTAAATTGTTTTTCCCTTCAGTCAGTGACTGATGTGAACCAAGGCTTAATATGAACTATAAAAACATCACAGGGCTGGGGATTTAGCTCGGTGGTTAGACTGCTTGCTTTGTAAGCACAAGGCCCTGAGTTCAATCCCCAGCACCAAAAAAAAAAAAAAAAACCACCACAAACCTTTTGATTTCTTTACATCAGGTTCAGGCTCAGATTCTCGGATAAACTGCCCCAAGTCACTGACTCTTCCAAATGTCATCTTCCTAAATAAAGATAAAAAGAAAGATAATTCTAACAATCAAAATCAATTTTTAAGCATCTCATCTAAATCTAGAATGCTAAAACCAAAATTTATGGCTATTCCATGTTATTCAAAATGGAGCCTACTTGGAGGCTGGGGATTTAGCTCAGTGGTAGAGCACCTGCCTCATAGCCGCAAGGCCCTGAATTTGATCCCCCACACAAAAAAAAAGAAAAAAATTTTTTAATAGAGTCTATTTAAAATAGAAACTTTCTCCATAGAAAAGAAAATAATCTCCAAATTTGGTGTATGATTAAAGGGGGAATTAAACCTATCTACAAATAATCTTTTTGTAATGAAAAGTTACAATAAATAAATCTTATGGTATCTGTATATTATTTAAGGCAAAAAAGATCTTAATTTAGAGCTATTCTTCCAAATGAGTCCTCATTTCATATATGCCAATATACCAACTGTATAAATTAATTTGCCTTGAGAAAAGCTTTAGAAAGATGCTAAAACCATAAAACTTGAACAAATACTGTAAACCATCTTTAACGATGATTCAGAAAAATCATTTCTCTTTTCTGACTCATTTAATACATTTTTAAACTATATATGTATATTTATACACAGACTAAAACAACATAAGTAAATGTTTTGCAACTGATAGACTTTATTATGTAAGATTTAAAGAAAGTAAACCATTATTAACAAATATCACCTTGGGGAATTAACTCATTTGTGCATATTGTCCACTACTTTTTTGGGGGGGTGGCTGGGGATCAAACTCGGGGCCTTGTGCTTGTGAGGCAAGCACTCTAACCACTGAAGTAAACCCCCAGCCCCCCACGACTTATTTTTTTGCTTATTTATTTCTGCAGTACAATTTTTGCAGATTGAACCCAGGGACTTTCCACTGAGCCACATCCTCAATCCCTTTTAATTATTTTTTATTCTGAGACAGGTCTCACTAGGTCATTAAATTGCCCAGAATGAGTCAAGCTTGCAATCCTCCTGCCTCAGTCTCCCAAAGTGCTAGGATTACAGATGTGTGCCACCATGCCCATTTTCTACAAGATTACTACAAAGATTAAAAATCAGTATAAAGTTGACACAGCTGAAGTCACGTTCCAACAACAACATGGTTAAACTACCTTTCATTTTCTTCAAAGCTTTTCTCAGACTTTTAGTCTCTCAAGTATCACTGCTACTTTCTGATAAAAGCAATTAAACATAATAAAAACCCTCTTTCATAGTACTGCTGGGATTTGGGCAGAGCACAAAGGGGTGGGGTAATTAAATCTACACAGATTTACATGATAATCAAGCCATGTTGGGGAAGGGGAGAAAGAAGTAATTTTATTTATCTGTAGTAGCTGTCAGTAAGTAACATAGTCTATGTATCTGTCTTTCTGTTCTGACCAATTTAATTCTGAAATACAGAGTAATAATTTTGTTTCTTTTCTAAATACTAGTAAGTAGCCCACAATAAATGTCTGCATCTTTTCACTTTATATTTAAGATCAAGACTTTGAAACAACTAACATGCAAATCAAATGAAATGTGCAAGACAGCGTGGAGTGTACTACATAAACATAACACTCATCAACCTGGGAAATGGTGGTAGAATAATGATGATTTATGGAGGGCTTACTAGAAATCAGGGAACATTTTAAATGCTTTCCATGTATTATCTCATTTAATTCCCTCAACAACCCAATGTAGTAGTAATATTATTCTGATTTCAGAGATGGAAAAACAGAAAACAAGAGATTAAGCAGCTTGCCACTAAGGAGCACAGCCAAACTCAGGAAGTCATTCCAGAGCCTTCTCTTTACTACAATGGAACACTGCACACTGTATGTCAAAGTGTTGGGCATATAAGAAATGCAAAAACATTGGAAATTTATTAAAAATTTAAAAAGCTGCTAAATTCTTTACACTTGTAAAAATTCTAGACATGAACTAAGCTTACCCTGCATATGTCCGTTGATATAAAGATTCTGGATCCAGACTTGCAGCATCCACAATTATTGCTTCATCAAAATTTTTCAAAATTTTAATACTGGCTTTTTTCACACCGGACTACAACAGAAATTATAAAAATCAGTAGTAAATTATTCAGAAAACAAATCAGTTTTGGGTCCGGAAAATGACAGACTTGTACACATTTTCTTCAGTGTTTGAAATATGCGTGATTTTCAGCCAAGACCTTCGCTACTGAGGTTAATAGCAACGAAATGTTTCCTTTTTTTGTTTGTTTGCTTTTTTTTGGGGGGACAGAGTCAGGCTGTACTTGAACTCACTATGTAACCCAGGCTGGCCTTGAATTTGAGGCAATTCTCCTGCCTCAGCCTCCTGAAGGCTGGGGTTATAGGCCTACACCACCACTCCTGGCATGAAATATACCTTCAAACTACAACTACAGGAGAAAAGTACAAAAGCTAAACATGTAATTTATGCACTTATATGCCAAATCTGTTTCCTTAATGACTTAAGTTCCAACAAATGTGCTGCCCTCACAAGGCATTATTTTCTAGCCCAAACCACTCATTTATCTATCCCAGCATATAAATCTTGGCAAAAGTACAAGTAAAGCCCAACTTTTACACGTTAAACATGAATGTTTTGGACTTTCAAGAAGGCTGTGTGATAACAGAGAAGCTAAATAAGCCTTTGCTAGCCGAATACAGTTAAGTTACCCTCTACCATTCTGCCTCCTACTCCCCATGCCCCCCAAAAATCAAATCAGAATTGGTATTTTGATGAAATACAGAGCTATGGGTTGACCCAGGAATTCTACTTCTACAAATTCAATTACAGACAGACTCATATTTATAAAAAAGAATGACATATATACAACATTATTCAACTCAGCATTGTTTCAAATAGCAAAAGGGAAGAACAAGCTTAATGCCCGTACTTTAGGGACAGAGTAAACAAAAATAACTGAACATTTAGAGAACACTTTAGCTAAACTGAAAAGAAAGCACCAACAGAAAAAAGAGGGAGTAAGTCCCAATGAACTGTAGGCAACTGTTACTCAGGTACCAAAACCAGACAACAGAAGAGAACAAAAGTGGTATCTTTGGGGCTGGGGATTTAGCTCAGTGATTAGAGCGCTTGCCTTGCAAGCACAAGGGCCTGAGTTCGATCCCCGGCACCACAAAAAAAAAAAAAAAAAAAAAAGAAAAAAAAAGTGGTATCTTTTATGCAGTGTAAGTATTATATATGATGGGTGTAGACACAAAATCCTCAACAAAACTGAATCTGGCAGCATGACAAAAAAAAAGATCACAAACCAAGGTCAAGTGGAGTCTGTCCCAGAGGTGCAAGGTTGGCTTAACACCTGAAAACCAATTAATGTAATATGATATATCAATAGAGTAAAACCCAAAAAAACCTATATGATCAGCTCAACTAATACAGAAAGAACATTTGATAAAATCCAATACTTCTGTGATTAAAAATTCGTAAGAATTAAGACTGGTGGGAAATTTCTTCAATCTGACAAACAGCATTTATAAATTAAGAAGAAATTCTCATCTAACAAGTTAAATGGTAAAAAAACAAAGTTTTCCTTGTGAGATGAGGACTAAGATAAAGATGCCAGTCTTTCGTCACCTTTACTCCATATTATACTGTACTAGAGGTTCTACTTAGAGCAATTAGGCAAGAAAATGAAATAAAAGCCCTCCAGAGTGGACAGGGGAAAAAATAAACTATTTGCAGATAACATTATCTTACAGAAAACTTGGAAAGAATTCATAAGAAAACTATTAGAATTAACACATGTAGCAAAGTTGAAAGTACAAAATCAACACACAAAAATCACTGTTATTTCTATATACTACCAATGAACAATCCAAAAATGAACTTAAGAAAACAATTCCATTTATAATCACATCAAAAGGAAAAATTTAGCTGTGCATGGTGGCAGCTAAATTCTGTAATCCCAGTACTAAGGGAGGCTGAGGCAGGAGGACAGAAAGTTCAAATTCCACATGAACAAATTAACAAGACACCATCTCAACATAAAAATTAAATGGAGCCGGTGGGAATGTAGCTCAATAGCAGTGCTCCAGAGTGTGATCCTCAGTACTGAAATAGATAGACAGATAATGTAGAACACTTGCCTAAGCATGCACAAGACCCTGGGTTCAATTACCAGGACTGCCAAAAAAGAAAAACTTAGGAATAAATGATCCAAGAAGGTATGAGACTTATATACCGAAAACTGTGTTGAAAGAAATTAAAAGATGACATAAATAGATGGAAACATATATCCTGTGTTCAAGGACTAGAAATTTTATTTTATTTATTTTTAGAGACATGGATTTTTTGGAGACAGGGTCTCATTTTGTAGCGCAAGCTGGCCTTTAACTCGCTACATAGCCCCCATTTGGCCTTGAACTCAAGGTGTTCTTCCTCCCTCAGTCTCCCAAGTGCTGGGATTACAGGGCTGCACCACACCAGGCTAGAAATTTTAATACTATTTAAAAATGGAGGGCCAGGTATGGTGGTGCATGCCTGTAATCCCAGCATTTGGGAGGCTGAGACATGAAGATAGCTCCAAATTTAAGGACAGCCTGGGCTATATAGTGAGTTCAAGGTCACCCTGAATGACACAGTGAGACTTTGTCTCAAAAAAAAAAAAAAAGTGCTTTCTCCAAGGCAATCTAAATACTTCACAAAATCCTGATCAAAATGGAAAAGCTGATCCTAAAGTTGATATGAAATGTAAACGACTCAGAATAGACAAAACAACACTGAACATAAAAAAAAATATATACCTGTGCATATACACACTTGTGATTTCAAAACTTACTATAAAGCTGTTATACCAAAACAAGGTGATACTGACATAGGGACAGACTCCGAATAATGGAATAGAACTGAGCGTTCAGAAATAAACACATACAAACATACACAGTCAGCTGATTTTTAACAAGGCTGTCAAGACCATTCAATGGTCTAAGTAGTTTTTTTTTTTTTTTTTTGGTTTTTGGGGAAGCAGTACTGGGGATTGAACCCAAGGCCTTTGCACTAAACTACATATTCAGCCCTATTTTTTTCTTTTCTTAAAGACCATGTCCTGCTAACTCACCCAGGCTGAGCTTGAACTTGCCTCCTGCCTCAGCCTCCTAAAGTGCTGGGATTGATTACAGGTGTGCACCACCACGCCTGAGTCTCAGAATAGTTTTTGAAATAAACATTGCTAGCCCAATAGGATATTCGTATGAAAAAGAATGAAGTTGGATCTCTACCTCATATCATATGCAAAACTAACTCAAAAAGGATCAAAAACCTAAAACTCTTAGAGGAAAATAGGAATTTGTAAATCTTTATTACATTAGATTTTGCAATGATTCCTAGATATAATATCCAAAGTACGTGAAACAAAAATAAATACTGTACATAAACTGGACTTACTCCAAATTTGTCATTTTTAGCTTCAAAAGACACAAAGTGAAAAGATAACCTACAGAACTGGAAAAAACATTTGTAAATCATATCTGATAGAGGATTTACATCTAGGATACACATAGAATTTCTGAAATTTGTAATAAAAAGCTAACCCAATTTAAAAATAGGCAAAGGTTTTGAATAAACTTTCTCCAAAGACAGAAAAAAGTCAGTAAAAACATAGAGATGCTTGACACTATCAAGTCATCAGGGAAATGCAAATAAAAACAACAATGAGCTACAACTTTATACCTACTAATATGACTATGAACAAAAAGACAAATATAAGAAGTTTCAGTGAGATACGGGGCAACTGGAAACCTTGTACACTGTTAGTGGGATTGCAAAGTGGTGCAGTCACTTTGGAAAATAGTTTGGCAATTCCTGAAAAAAGACCACATAGGGTATGTTTCTAGTTATATGAAGTCTCCAGTGGGGCTGGGGATTTAGCTCAGTGGTTAAAGTGCTTGCCTTGCAAGCACAGGGGCCCGAGTTCGATCCCCAGCACCAAAAAAAAAAAAAAAAAAAAGAAACCTTGGGAGGCTGAGGCAGGAGGATTCCACCTTTAAGCCCAGCCCGGGCAATTTAGCAATTTATCAAGAACTTGTCACAAAATAAACACTTTAAATAAGGGTTGAGGATGCAACTCAGTGCTAAAGCCATGGATTCAATCCCCAGTACAAGATAAAAGGAAAGAAAGAAGGGAAGAAGGAAAGGAAGGAAGGAAGGAAGAGGAGGGGAAGGGAAAGAAAGGAAGGAAGACAGGAAAGAAATAAGGACAGAAGGAAGGACAAAAAGAAAATGAAAAGGAAGAATAAATTAATTCAAAGCCCAGTATCAAAACTTCAAAGTGTTATTTGTCAATAGTGATGAGAAAATTAGTAAACCACATTATTAGGCTTATGATGAAGAACACTAGACAGGGAATATTTCTGGCTCTACTACTTTCTATATAACTTTAATAACTTTCCTTCTCTTTTTCTTTTTCTTGTGGTGTTCAGGATTGAACTCAGAGCTGCACACATGGTTAGCATTGCTCTATAATCAGCTATGCTCCCATCCCCAAAATCTGCTAACTCCTTAAAACCTTCAGATTTCCTATCTTGCAAATATACCACTTTATTTAAAAGAAAAAAGAAGGAAAAGAAGATTAAAGTCCTGATATTAATAAAAAATTTTAAAAAGAAAAAAGAAAAGAAGAGGAAATATACTACCTTCATGTGATTTGAGGAGAATCAGGTAAGGTTTGATATATGGTAACAATCTCACACACACACACGCGCGCGCGAAAACCGTGAAGACAACCTACAATGAGGCCTCCTAGTCTAAAATAAAATAAACCCGCCCCAAAAAATAAAAAAATAAAATAAACCCAAAAGGTCTTCAGTGAAATACAATATTAAGAAACTTAAGGGGTTTGGGAATTTAACTCAAGTGGTAGAGCACTTGCCTAGTAAGCACAAGGCTAAGTTTGATCCCCATCACCAAAAAAAAGAAACTTAAGACCTGATCATGGTGGGTGACACATGCCTGAAATTCCAGCTATTTACCAGGCTAAGGTAGGAGGATCTTGAGTTTGAGGTCAGCCTGCACAATATAGTAAGACCTCATCTTTTTTTCATTTTCTTTTTTTTTTTTTTGGTTGGGGGAGGTGCTGGAGATCAAACTCAGGGCCTTATGTTTGCTAGACAAGCACTCTACCACTGAGCTAAATCCCAACCCCAAGACCTCATCATTTTGTTTTGCTTTAACCTCATCTTTTAAAAACAAATTTTTAAAGGAAAAAAAGAAACCTTAGAGATCACTTAATTATTCTATTTTTAAAAAGCACCATAGGGGCTGGGGATTTAGCTCAAGTGGTAGAGCACTTGCCCAGCAAGCACAAGGCACTGAATTCAATCCCCAGCACCCCCCAAAAAAGCACCCTGAATTTAGTCATTGTAATTTCTCACACTGGGTGTGATGGCACATGCCTGTAACCCTAGCACTCAGGAGCTACAAAATGGGATCCCAGACTAAAAGAGGAGGATCGCCGTGAGTTCAAGGTAAGCCTGGCCTACATAGTGAGTTCAAGGCCAACCTGAACTACAAAATGAAACCCTATTTCAAACAAACAAAAAACTCAAATAATTCTTCAGAGAATTACACAAGAATTCTTTCTTACACAAAGAATTCTTCAGAAGTTATAAATATATTTTATAATATTTCACCATTAAGAAGAACAGCCACGATGTCAGAGTAATGGCCAGAATAAAATAGCATGATACTTGTTAATACAATAAAATGGTTATCCACCTAAATTACTTTAATTAGAATACATAGTAAATAGAGCAATTTTATTTCTTTTGTGTCTACAATTTAAAATTTATAAATCAGATCTATTACTGGTATTTGAAGAAAAGGATTTGTATGCCTTCCTTCACAACAGTAGATGCAAATCGTCAGTACCTGAGAAGTGGCGCTGTCAGAACCACCTGTGTGAGACTCATCAGGAAGGCCAACAGAGCCATGCGCAGCCAGTGAAACACTCCCTCCCAGAAATTCATCTCCTCGAACAGAATGGATGAGATCATTCAAATATTTATAATAAAGATTACTAGACAAAAAGCCAGGCAAAAAGACCTAAAAAAGAAAAAGCATTATTTAAAGTTAAAAATTCAATGTATCTAAATCTGTGTTTTGGGGGGGGGAGTGCTGGGGATCAAACTCAGGGCCTTGCGCTTGGTAAGCAGGTGCTCCTAAATCTGTTTTTTAAATATTCAAATTTTACCTATAATTTTACCAGTTAACACAAATGTTTGTACTTCTCATTACAATCTAAGTTATTATCTCTTTGTAAACATTTTATACTGTACCTGAAATTACAATACACACAATGTTGTTAGGCTTTTCCCACAATACAGAGGTCATGGAAATTATATAGACTTGCTATTTGCCACTCCTTAATGAGCAAAAAACTGTCCACAGAGTGGATACAATTTGAAACTAGATTCTTCTGGTTTGTGACAAGTCTTTGTATATATATTGATTTTTGCTTCTGAGCTGATTTCTTTCAGATAAATTATTAGGAGTGTGATTGCTGCATTAACTAATATACATGCCAATTTATCCTTCAAAAGGATGTTATCACTTTGTTTCACTAGCAATACTATACATATCAAAGTATTTGTTTCCAAACAAGCTTTCCAAAACTGAGTTATTTTTTCTCAAATGATTGTTCAACAGATGTTGAACGGTACATAAATGATTTTATTTGCACTTAGTAATTTTTAATGATGCTGAACAAGTTCCCATGTTTATTATTTGTCCTTCCCAACCCCTGCACTGAGAATGGAACCCATGGTTTTCACACAGTGTTATAACCCAGCCCTCCATCTTTTTTTATTAAGACAGGGTCTTTCTAAGTTGCTTAAAGACTCAAACTTGTGATGCTCCTTGCCATGGCCTTCCAAAGTGCTATGATTACAGGTGTGCACCACCATGGCCAGCTTATTATTTGCATCTCTTATTACAAAGCTTTCCTTCACAGCATTTAGCACACTTTGAATATCCTTGTCTGTATTTAATATCTATGTTCTTTATAAACTAAGCTCCAAGATGGAAGAAAACACATCTCTTCTGTTTACGCTATAACAGGAATAATTAGCACAGAAATACTCAAAGTATTTGTTACACAAATCATTCATGTCTTCATGTCCATTTCTCATTTATCTTACACAGTCCCACTAGTGTTCTTAAAAATTAGTGCAAGTTCCTCATCTACAAACATTTAGTAAGAACGGTTTTTACATTTTATTTTTCTCTGTATGTTAATTTTATTACCTAGAAAGTATGCTATAGATCTGAAATTTTCCTTTAAAACAGAAAAAAAAATTTATTTTGCAACAGTGTCTCACTTATGTCACTTAGACTGGTCTCTAACTTGCAATCCTCCTTCCCCAGTCCCCCTGGATGCTTGGAATACAGCCCTATGCAACTGTATCCAGCAGAAAAATTCTAATCATAAGAAAGATTATTGGGGTTGGGGATTTAGCTCAAGTGGTTGGTTGCTTGCCTAACAAGTGCAAGGCCCTGAGTTCAATCCCCAGCACCCCAAAAAAATTATCATCATCCCTGGGTAACAGTGAATATTCTTCATGTTATCTCCATCTGTCTAATGATTGAGTTTATATAAATACTTTTTAAAATTTAGTTTTTGTATACAGTATTAAGTAAAGTTCTTAACATTTTTCTATCTGCATACACATGACAGGTATCAGCAACCTAACCTCACGGACTTATCCTGGGCTCTGCACAATTCCTGGCAAAACATACTCTAGTTCATCAAAAGAACAAATCACTCACAAATTTTAACTTTATTATTATTAATAAGCAATTAGTGATACCTTTTAAGTGATCATGATACATAAAACTAGTGTTTCAACCCCGTGGATCTTTGTTAAGCTAACTTTGCTCCAATATCATTTAACTCATTTAACTATCTAAAAAGACATCATAATGATAATAATAGCAGTACAGTAGTTAATTTTTTTTATGCCTATCATGTGTTGGGCACTATGTTAGTAAGTATTTTATATACATTACCTCATTTTAATATCACTTCTACTTTACAGGTAAGGAAAATGGCATTAAAGAATTTCAATAACTGCCTGGAGTCACTTGGCCTATAAAGGTGAAATTAATACACAGCAACCCAGACTCAAAGCCTCTGCTCTTAATCACTATGCTGCACTGCTTCAATTTTCCACTGTTGTGTTGTTTTGGTTATATTGTCTGGGCTTCACTAGTAAAACTTCTTGTAGTTTAATACTTTTAAAGATCTTGGTTACCTTCTCCATGGTTGTCCAGGCCTGACGTAATGGAGTTGTAAAACAGTTAGGGAGTGGCCCACCTTCCCTGCAGATATTGGATTCAATTTCTAATCGCACAACATCATCAAATCCAAGAGGATGTGTGGCTTGGAGGGAGAAGTACCTACAGAAGAAAGAGATCCAAAGTAAACCCAAATTCCATTCCAAGTATAAGCAATTTCTGGCACCTACACTAAGGGAATATTATATAGAGCTACATAGCTGATTCAGCTGCAGACCTAGAAGCACAGAGTTGGGTGAGGACAGTCCTGTTATAACCTTTATTTACTCCTACTTCCTCAAAGATATCTGGGTCAATTCGTGATCTTCCTTTCTGCCTTTTAACCACCCTTAGTTCCTCCTCTGCCAATTCTGCTAATGTTTAGCAGTTGAGATTCAGGCCACAACCAAAGCAAAGAAACTAATCAATAAACATATTAAATGAACACCTATTCTATATTCAGGACTTAGTAGATAAAAATGAATTTATAAGAAAGTAAGACATGAGCATGTCCTCTGAAAAGAGAGCCAAAAACATCTGCTAACAGGATACAATGAGAACATACCATCCTAACTATGAGGCATTAGTAATAAACCTGTAGGAATTCAGAACAAAATGACACCAAGGGTAAAGAGGATAGATCTGATTTATTTGCAGAGAACTGCTAGAATTAGCTGATAATCTGGTATGGAAAGGAAAAGAAATAATTAATCCTAGCTCCAGATTTCTAACTTGATAAGATCTAAAACAGCTAGTGTTTTGGCAAGCTGATTATAAAGTGGATGCAAAAAACAAAACAAAACATAAAAGTCGGGGGGGAAAAGTTAGTTCCCTTCGAGCACTAGCAGCTTCTATCTCCCTTGTATGACAGAAGAATAGAAAGACTAATGATGCATGATTGTGATGATGCATGTGTAACAACAAATAAGTAGGGAGTTATAAAGCCAAAGCTGACACAATGAATTTGGCAAAATAACATGCCAGTGAGATGTCATACAGTCATCTTCATTTAAAAACAGCTCCCAAGGTTAAAATGTGATCCAGTGAGAACCAGGGTGTCTGCTCTGTGTAGTTATTGAGGTCCAGCCAGGAACTTATTAGGGCTAGTGCCACTGTTCTAGCATACAGAATGCTTTTCTAGTTAGCATTTTCATTAAAAAAAAATTGAGTCTCCTGTATTATAATCAGTAAGTTGGTAAATATTCCATGATACGGGAAAATCAGACTAAATCCCTAAATTGCCTATTCATCAGAATTATTTGGGGGGCTGGGGACTTAGCTCAGTAGTTAGAGTGCTTGCCTTGCAAGCACAAGGCCTGAGTTTGATCCCCAGCATGAAAAAAAAAAAAAAAAAAGAATTACTTGGAATATAGTCTAAAAGATTCCTGACGTACACCTCAAACCTGTTGAATCAGAATCTCTTAGGACTGTAAACCTATTGTTAACATGCTCCCGGATGACTTGTACACACAGCCCAACGTAAGCCTGCAGTCTGATGTTCAGGAACCACTGGCCCAGATATTCTTGGCTCTCTTCCAACCTTAACATTCCTTGGAATTCTCTGTATCCTCAAGTTACCAACTTATTGCTTACTCGTAGATGCTAATACAAATTACTTTTCTTTACAAAGAAAATTTAAGCAAAAGGAACACCACAACTACCACAGGTTATAAAGCTGACCACAGTCTTATCACTTGCTGGAGAAGATGTTGCAAATTCTGTTCATTTGCAGGATTATTCCAACCTCTCATTTTCAGAGAAAACCAATGACAAACTGGCTCTCGGTATAGCTCAGGGAGTAGAGTACATGGTAGGTAACAGTGAGACCCTGGGTTCAAGTCCCAGCACCAAAAAAAGAGAAAGAAAAATTATTCATTTAGTAATGTGGCAGAGCAGATGTATACCAGAAAGTATGATATATTCAAATGAAGGTATTCAAGGTTCTTTACAATCTATTCCAATCAGTCATGCTCCTTTTATATCCCTCATCCTTTTGATTATTGAAACTCAAATTTCAATTTGTTTTCTTCTTTTCCCTTGACTGAAATTCAGGGCCTTGGGCATACTAAACAAAGGCTTTATCACTGACTAAGACTCTGCCCTCAAACTCTGCCTTCCTGAAAGTGCCACCTTCCCCAAAGTCTCAATGACTTGGCTGTGCTAATGTTCTTTGCCTAGAATCTTCTTTCCTGCCTTCTGTGGCTAGGAAATTCAATTTATTCTCCAGGATCCAAATCAAATCTTTCTTCTGTGAAACCCTCCCTGAATACCACATTGTTGTCCTGCTTTCTGGACATAAACCTCTCCCTTCTCCAAAAAACCCTTTGTTCTAAGATCTTCCCTGCAAAGTTTACACACACATATGAAGAGCAGCTTTTATCTTCCCTAATCTGAGCTCTCTGACAGCTGAGACTGAATTTTTTTTTTTTTTTGCGGAGCTGGGGATCGAACTCAGGGCCTTGCGCGCTGAGACTGAATTTATTCATCTTTATTTCTAAAGTATGTAACAGTAAATACCAAATAAATACGTGCTAAAGGCAGCTATCAATAAAACTCACTTGTCATATAAGATCATGGCATCATTCTGTGCCTCCTGTCCATCATACTGGCCCTTTTTGGCAGCAAGCTGAGACTGAAAGTTATCTGCTGCCAACCAGAATTGCAAAATATTCACTGCATCTTCTTTCTCCATGTACTAGGAAGGAAAAATACAAAAGGGAAAAATAAGACTAGAAACAGATTACTCTCACCAGCTCCAATTTATAAGTCTCAAGTATTAAAGTATAGGATAAAGCAAGCAAAAAAGATCCACTTCTTCCCCTAATACCAGTCAGCAACATATGGTCACTTGAAATAGAAAAGTTTAAAAATATTCTTTCAAAAGAGAAAAATACAACCTAAAATGAATAAAATGAAACCACCACAGAGCACGATGTAAACTTTAGTGAACTGAAATAAAAATTATACTAAATTCAATTAGTAGGTCCTTGCTAGCAAACATAAAGAATAAGCTAATCAAACCAAAACTTTTACATCTAATCATTTCTAGTATTCCATGAGGATATAGTAACCTGAACAAATCCTGGTTTAAACTTATGGTAAAGGAAGAGAGTGAACGTCAACTGAATAACTGTATTCTTGCAAAGAGGCAGAATTCAAGTATTTAGGTTACTGCTTTGTGAGACTGGGAATCCTCTCATACTAATCTTTTGCAACGAAAGTATTTCATTTGCTGAAGCCTAACAGATACCATATGCCTCAAAGAGATTAATACACTTGTTGCTTGTCACAAATGCTTCATTGGGTAATCCTATCAAGCAGCTAAAGTAAAACTGATTCGGAGTAAGAAAATATTTACTACTTTTCTTTCTTCAGAAATTTGGTCTCCAATTATTTATGCACAGGAATTAAGTATCAAACTCTATGGTTCAAAAATATTTCCAAATAATTAAAAACTTGCATTCTCTTTTTTTAGTATATGTGCTGCCGAAGCGAGCCCAAAACTTGCATTCTCTTATAAGCAGTAGCTTAATTAGGTTTTTCAAAATTAAGAGTTATTTTATACTGAATTTTCATGTTCTGTTTAATCTGACAAATATGCCATCAAAGTACTCTTGCCATTGGAAACAATTTAAAACAATAATAAATCATTTTAGAAATGATTCATCTCTTTTATGTCATTTTTTATACACAGGGCCCCAGCATTTATAGTTCAGAAGCTGGGATGCTCTAGTAGATAGAGTGTAAAAAGAAATGCAGAATTTACCTCAGAGAAATAAAAGAGGGCTGACTCACAGAAGAGAATGTCAGCCAGGTAAACAGTTCCACTGGTCAGCACTTCAATCTGGTATTTACAGAAATGGTGACTTCGCAGAAACTCACTAAAGTGCCTGCACATGGACAAAAGGGAAATTTTGAGGGAATGACGAAGGAAAGAGCTTAACTGGGAAAAACAGACTCTTTCCATACTGTCCACACTGCATCTTAAAGGCCTAGGTCAAGGCTTCCTCACGTCCCATGGTGCAGTCCCTGATTCCTTTATGTAAGTAATCTCTCCCACTTCTTAATGACTCCATAGCTCTCCTCTAATATTTAACACATGCTACCTTACATGTAGCCAAAAAATATCCCGTTTTGTTTATTTAACACTATAACTTCCTTCATAGCAGAACACATTTAATAAACACAGAATGAAATAATGAAAACATATAAGCATGTTTAAGGGCATGAAACAAATAACTAATCTAAAAAACTCTGGCGGCAGTTTCAACAAATCTACGTAGATTTAGTTATAGTGAACTAAAAGCATAGAGTAGCAAATTAGGACGCCCATCTGAAGACATGCCTTTTTAAAACAAACCATTTCTAATGACTATACAGGTCTCAATTTATATACAAATGACTTTAGAACCAAAACCAAATTCTTTTAACTTAGGTACAATTAACATTAAAAATGAAAACTATTTTATTTTCAGTAGAGTTCACACAATTTATATTTAAAAGAAATTATTAGGGCTGGGGATTTAGCTCAGTGGTTAGAGTGCTTGCCTTGCAAGCACAAGGCCCTAAGTTCGATTCCCAGCACCAAAAAAAAAAAAAAAAAAAAAAAAATTATTAACCAAGAGTCTTAGAATATGCTTATATTATAAATACACAAACTACTTTAATCCTCAAACACACTTTGTTTTTTGTTGAGTGAAGTCCATTTCTAAAACCGAACCCAAATTTCCAAGAAGCAAAATGTGAAAATATGAAACTAACTTACTCTTGTTCCATTGCACTAAAGACTATGGCCTGTGCCAGAACGAAACAATTGGGATCCACCTGTCCATCTTCTCCACAAATCTTTGCTGTAAAAGACATAATCAATAGTTAAGTTTCTACTAAATCCAAACTACTCATTTGTGACTCAAATTGGGAAAAAACAGCAAGTGCATTTAAATGAGAAGGCTTTAAACTGAACTAAAAGAAAACACAGGTACTACAGGTGAAGGCAGGAAAGGTGTTTTGAGATACATACACACATAGATACATATGTATACACAAAGGCAGCCATTGAAAGATTTAACAACATAAAATTGATTCCATCAAAAATAAATAAAGTAAAAAAAGACAAACAAAAATTGTAGCACATAAACAGTTCAAAGATTTATCAAATGATCTTACAAACTAGTAAGAAATGTCCCAAAAGAAAAATGAGCAAATGACATGACAGATAACTCATAAAAGAACAGACATAAAATATGAAGACAGACATGGTCACTAATAATCAAATAAATTATAATTAGAATAAGGAAGCACTATAGCCTTTGTATAGTAAATTGGCACAAAACTGTCTTTACATTTGTGAAATTGTTTAATAACACATATGCTTGAGCAAGGGTACAGGGAAACTGACACTAGTGTTACTGGGAGTACACACTGCTCAGTATGAGCAAGGCACTGGGTTCAACCCCCAGCACTCCCCCACACACACACATTAATTGTAGAAAAACCTGAAATATAAATGTCGTAAAACGAGGAACTGCCTAAACAAACTGCAGCAAACCAATAAGCTATTTAAGTTATCTGTTAAACACTATGGGAAAAAAACACACAACTCTGACGTCTCACTCCAAGTTCATAACCTTAAAGAGACCTTAATGACACTCAAGGATGGAAACCCAAGGATCATACTATAGTTTTCTGGTCCACTGGTTCCTTTACTCTCACACTCTTCTAGACAATAGCTGGCTATGATACTGTGAAATATGTTGTCTTTGTCCATTTCTTAGCACATAGCTCCCAAAAAATTCTTGAACTCTGCTTAGTGATGAGTCTTTCTATGTAAGCCTTTAAAGAGCTTCAGGATGTAGGCTGATCATCAGAAAGACATTAGAGGGTTAGGACTTTCAGCTAGCCTCAATCCCCAACTTCTGGGGAAAGGCACTGAAGGTTGAGTTATCAGCAATGGTCAAGAATTTACTCAGTCATGCCTATATAATGAAGCCTCTATAACAATGTAAAAGGACAGGGCTGGAGAACAAAGGCTTCAGACAACTGTACACATGGAGAACTCCTGGAGAGTAGTGTATCTGGTGAAAGCATGGACACTTCAGGCCCCTTCTCCCATACTTTGCCCTATGCACCTTTTCCATCTGACTGTTCATTTATATTGTTTGTAATACTGTTGTTATAATAGGAACATATAAGTGTTTCTCTGAATTCTATAAAATACTTCAGGGAATTAAGCAAACCCAGGGAAGGGGTCATGGGAATTCCAATTTATAACTCATTGGTCAGAAGCAAAAGCCACAACCTGTGCTTATGAAGGGGTGTAGGTAAACCCTGGGGACTAAGCCCATGATCAGTGGGATCTGATGCTATCTGCAGGTAGGTAGTGACAGAACTGAATTGAATTAAAGGAGACTCAGCTGTTATCTACTGGAGAATTAATCGCAGAATTGGTCTCCGACATGCAAAAAAGCCCTACACATCTGTGGTCGTTAAGTATTCTGTGTTATGTTAGAAGGAGAAACTGAGCTTAATTTTTCTGTATCCTTGTGTCTTTTTAATTTTTTTCATTTTTAATAGTACAAGTTTGCAGTTCATAATGATTACATTCATCCTAGGGAGTTGCTACATGTACACAACCAATCTTAATTCTTTTTACTTCCCCTACACCCCTTCTCTCCATCATGGTCTCCTTTTCATTTGCTAAAGATCCTATCTCCCTGTTTCCTATTATCTATCTTCTACTTTGCTCTTTAAATTATTTATACTTTGGCTTACTCATATAAGAGAAACTATGCAATATTTAAGCTCCTGCATCTGATATATTTCACTTAACATAATTGTTTCAAGGTGCATCCATTTTTCTACAAATGACTCAAATTTACCCTTCCTCATGGCAGAGCACTACCCCATTATGTATAAATACCACATTTTCTTTATCTGTTTATCTGTTGATGGACATAGAGGCCACTTTCAAGATTTAGCTATTATAAGTTGTGCTACTATAAATATGGCTATGAATATAACTTTAGCTCTTTCAAGGAGATACCCAGAAGGGGAATAGCTGGGTCAGATGGAATTTCTAGTTTTAGTTTTTTGAGTACTCTCCATACTGATTTCCATAGTGGTTGTACTAGTATACACTCCTAACAACGGTGTAGAAGGGTTCTTTTTTTCCCTGCAGCCTTGCCAGCATTTATTATAACTTGATTTCTTGACGATAGCAATTCTTTCTGGAACAACATGGAATCTCAGTGTTGCAAATTGGCATTTCTTTAATGGACAAAGATGCTGAACTTTTTTCATGTATTTACTGGTTATCTGTATTTCTGGTTATTTGTATTTCTGTATTTATTCTGTATTTACTGATTATTTATCTATTCATTTCAATTGCCCATTGATTAGACCTTTTTTATATTTGGAGTTCTAATTTTTTTGAGTTCTTTACATATTCTAGATATTAGTTCTCTGTCTGAGGAGTAACTGGCAAAGACTTTTTCCTATTCTGTAGGTTGTCTCTTCTCTCTCTGTTGGCTTCTTCCCTTGCTGTGCAGAAGCTTTTTAATTTGATATGATCCTATTTGTTGATTCTTGATTTTTTTTTTTCCTTGTGCAACTGGGGTTCTGTTTAGAAAGACTTTACCTATGCTATCTTCAAGGAGATTGTGTTTCTGTTTTAATAGATTACTGATTCATTTTTATTTCAGTTTAGTACATGGTAAGGTAAGGGGCTAAAGTCAATCTTCTGCATGTGGATAGCCAGTTTTCGCAGCAGCATTTGTTCAAGAGGCTATTATTTCTTCCCGCATGTTTTTGGCCCCTTGTCAAAAATCAGACAGCTCAATGTATCTAGGGTTTCTACATGCTCTATTCTTTTCCACTGGTCCACATGTCTGTCTCTGTGCCTATACCATGCTGTTTGTATCACCACAGCTCTGTAATATAACTTGAAATCTGGGATTCTGTTACCTCCTGCTTTGCTCTTGTTGCCCAGCACCTTGCTACTTCGGGTCTCTTCTAGTTCCATATAAATTTTAGGATTTTTTTCTTTAAGTGCTGTGAAGAATACTGTCGGTATTTTGATTAAGACTGCATTAGATCTATATATCAGTTTTCAAAGTATGGTCTTTTTGACAATATTTGTTCTGCCCATTCAGGAACAGGGGTTATCTTTACATTTTCTGATGTCCTCTTTGATTTCCTTTTTCAGAGTACTACGGTTTTCATTTTACAGGTCTTTCACTTTCTTTGTTAATTTCTAAGTAATTTATCTTGGAGCTACTGCGAATGTTATGTGTTTCCTAATTTCTCAGTGGGTTCATTATTGGTGTACAGGAACACTGTTGATTTTTGTGTACTGATTTTATATCCTGCTACCTTGCTGGATTTATTAGCTGTAGGAGTCTTCTGGTGGAATTTTTTTGGGTCTTCTAAGTAAAGAATCACGTTGACTGCTAATAAGGATAGTTTGACAATTTGACTTCTTTTCTCATACATATCCCCTCTTTATTTCTTTTGCCTGATTGCTTTGGCTAATTTTTTTTTTTTTTTTTTTTTTGTGGTGCTGAGGATCAAACTCAGGGCCTTGTACTTTTGAGGCAAGTGCTCTAATCACTGAGCTAAATCCCCAGCCCTTTGGCTAATATTTTGAGTACTATATTTAACAGGAAGGGTGATAGTGAACATCCTTGTCTTATTCCTGATTTTAGAGGAAAAGTTTTCATTTTCCCTATTGAATATGATGTTGGCAGTAGGTTTGCCATATTTTTTATCAAATTGAGGTGAGGTCCTTCTGTACCTATTTTCTCCAGGATTTTAATCAAGAGTGGATGTTGGATTTTGTCAAAGACCTTTTCTGTCTACTGAGATATCATGTGATTTTCATCCTTGCTTCTGTTTATGTGATATATTTGTTGATTTCCGTATGTTGAGCCATCCTTATATCCCTGGGATGAAGACTACTTGGTCAGGATGTATGATCTTTTTGATGATTTTTTGTGTTCTGTTTGCCAGTATCTTGTTGAGGACTTCTGTGTCTATATTCATTAAAAAGATTGGCCTATAGTTCTTTTTTTGTTTGGATCCTTGTCTGGTTTTGGAATCAAGGTAATTCTTGCTTCCAGGAATGAGTCTGGCAGTACTCTTTCCCTTCCAATTTTGCTAAAGAGTCTGAGGAGTATTGGCATTCAATTTTTCCTGAAGTTCTTATAGAATTCAGGAGTGGGGCTGGGGATTTAGCTCAGTGGTTGGAGTGTTTGCCTAGTAAGTGCAAGCCCCTGAGTTCAATCCCATGCACAAAAGAAAAAAAAAAGAGAGAGAGAGAATTCAGGGGTGAATTCATTGGGCTCTGGGCTTTTCTTAGTTGATAGTTTTTTGTTTTGTTTTTTTTAGACAGGATCTCGCTAAGTAGCTTAGGTTGGCCTTGAACTATGTAAACCAGGATGGGCTCAAACTCTGATGATCCTCCTGCCTCAGCCTTCCAAGTGCTAGGTTACAGGCATGTGCCACTACACCCAGTTAGTTCGTAGGTTTTTTGTTCTGTTTTGTTTTTCTTGGGTGCTGGATCTAACTCAGGGCCTTGTGCTTGCTAGGCAAGCACTCTATCACTGAGCTAAATCCCCACCCCTGGTAGGTTTTTTAACAACTGCCTCAATTTCATTGCCTGTTATTGGATTTTCATACCTTCAATTTTCATATTGGGTTTTCATATCTTCTTGGTTCAGTTTTGGTAATGCATATGTATCTAGGAATCTACCCATTTCTTCTGGATTCATCGATTCACTGGAGTACAGGTTTTTGAAGTACTTACTAATAATCTGGATTTTGGCAGTATGTGTTTTCACTTTTTTCATTTCTAATTGCACTGATTTGGGTCTTTTCTTCCCCTCATTTTGTTTTGTTCTGTTGTAAGACTGGCTAAGAGTTTGTCTATTTTGTTTATTCTTTCGAAGAACCAGCTATTCAATTCATTGATTCTTTGGGGGTTTTGTTTTGTTTTCTTTTGGTGCTGGGGATCGAACTCATGGCCTTGAGCTCTACCACTGTGCTAAATCTCCAACCTATATTATTTTTTTAGTTTCAATTCATTAATTTCTGCTCTGATTTTTATAATATCTTTCCTTGTACTAGGTTTGAATCTGGATTGCTCTTGTTTTTCTCTTTTTGGGTGCCAGAGATCAAATTCAGGGCCTTGTGATTGCTAGGCAAGGACTCTAACCACTGAGCTAAGTCCCCAGCCCCTGCTCTTGTTTTTCTAGGACTTTGAGGTATATCTATAGGTTATCTGCGCTCACTGTTTTTCTGATGTAGGCAATCACAGATATAAGCTTCCCTCTCAGGAATGCTTTCATTGGGTCCCATAGGTTCTGGTGTATTGTGTTGACATTATCATTTGATTCTTGGAACTAATTTCTTTCTTGATTTCTTCTGTGACCCACTGATTAAAGAGCATTGTTTAACTTTCATGTGCTTGCATATGTTTTCTCTTTTGCCATTAATTTCTAGTTTCCTTGAGCTATGATCTGATAATATGCATAGGATAACTTCCATTCTTTTTATTTATTTTAGCCTGATTTATGGGCTAGTATGTTGTCTATTTTGGAGACAGTTCCATGTGTTACTGAGAAAAACATGAGTTCTGTTGTTGGAACTCTCTGTAGATACCTATTAGGTTCATTTGTTCAAATGGTTCACTTCTGATACTTGTGTCTTCTCAGAAATATATTCTCTTTGCTGAGGACTTTTCTTCCTACTTCACTGAGAAAACAAAAGCAATGGGAAAACTATTTCCATCTTCCAACTCACTCAAATCACAATCCAGGTGTTCTATATTCTTTCCTGTCATTACAGATGAATATTCTTGCTCCGACCTGAGCAGCCTTCAATTTGAGTATTGGAATCCATCCCCTTTTGTCTAAAGATATCTTTCCTGTAACAAGTGTCTCCTCTCCTACATCAATTTTTCCTTTGCTGCTGCCTCAATCTCATCCGCTACACAGACTATATGCTACACATGTCTGTCTGTATGCTATGTTACACTTTCTATGCTTATATCTCACCTTAAAAACAATATCAAAGAGAACAGAAGGGAAAAAATGGAAGCAAAGCTTTTGTAAATGGGGAGGGGAAGAAGGGATGAAAGAAGGGAAGAGGAATGGGAAAAACAAGAAGAATCAAGATATATTATGCACAGGTACAAATTCCCTATGATGACTGTGATCGTTATGTATATCAAAAACATACCAATAAAATTTTTTAAAAATCCTTTCCTAGGGGCTGGGGATTTAGCTTAGTGGTAGAGCACTTACCCAGCAAGCACAAGGCCCTGAGTTTAATCCCCAGCACCTCCCCACAAATCCTGACCTACAAAAAAGCAAAACAAAATCAAAGACCTTGTCCCTTGATTTCACAACCTTATCCAGCTCACCTTCAGAGCAATACACCCCATAAAAGTTGTCAACACTTGCTGTTACCCTCCTCTTCCTATCTTAAAATTCTTCCAATTAAGTTTTTGTCAATAACACCCCACTGTAAGATGACCAGTGTATGGCGGGATGCCAAATCCATTCAATTTCTAGTATTCATCTTAACCTATCAACATCATTTAACTTTTTTTTTTTTTTTTTTTTTTTTGCATTTAACATTTTTGAGCACTCCCCCTCTGAAACATTTTCATCTGGCTTCCTGGAAAACTATTCTCTTGGTATAAAAGTACTACATAGTGGCTGTTACTTCTAAGTCTCTTTTGCTAGTTCTTCTTCATCTGCAGACTTCTAAATGTTAAACATGCCGTAGAACTCAGTCCTTACACCTCTCTCTCCCTCCCTCCCTCCTGATGTGCTAGGGATTGAACCCAGTGCCTTGCATATGCTAGGCAAGCACTTTACCACCGAGCTACAGCCCCAACTAGTCCTTGACCTCTTGTCTTCCCTCATTAAACTCACTCCTGTGGTAATGTCATACAATCTTATAGCTCTAACTCCATCTATATCCTGATAACTTCCAAATACGTATCTCCATTCTGAATCTCTAATATGAACTCCCAACACAGATATCCACTTGTCTACTTAATATTAACTATTTAGAAGTGTAAAACCAAACTTCTGATTTTCCCCATAACCCTTCCTTACCTTACAAATGATGACTCCACATTTCTAGGTATTCAATTTTTTAAAGAGACATCCTTTATTCCTTTTTGTCCTCTCATACACTCACTTCCAACCCATCCAAAAATCTTCTCGGCTGTTACCTTTGTGAAAGTATTTTTTAAAATACTACCATTTCAAAGATTTGTGAAAGATGGAAGCAGTAGTAGAAGCATGGTTTCTGGATCATTCCAAATACCCACATGAAAACAGAGTACTTAACAACACCAAAATCCAAGAAATAACATTTATAACAAAACTAGGCAGGCTGGATACACAATAGTTGCCAAAATGGAGGATCCACTGAATAAAAGTCACCTGAAATACAGCTTTATTAAAATGTAAGTGGGAGCAAATAATCAGGACAAAATTCAGAAGAATGAGGCTCAAAGAGGAAAAGTGACTTGTCTAAGCCATGTAAGTATAACATCCTAAAACACATAATAGACACTGGGACGGGATTTTTTTCAGATCCCTTGATCACTAAATGATACTAACCTGATTCTTCAGATTTCCCCTCCCATGGGATTACATCATTACATTACTTCTTTTACTAGGAGCTATTTGATCACTAATTTGATCAAGTTTAAGTGACAATTTTAGTGACATTTCATTTTAAAATGTTTTATTTGGCTCAATATTTCTTCCTTTTCTTCTCCACCCTAGACAGTGTAGCTATCAATCAGTACAAACAGACTCCCAAAGGAATTACTAGCCAACTTATAACTCATCTAGTCCAATTCTAAGCAGTTCCAAGACCCCAGTTGTACTACTAGGAAAAGATGGCCTTGAGAAGTTTGGAAGGTGGTAGCAACTAATCACACCTAAAAACAGAGCAACTACATAGAAATAACAAAACTCCTTGACAACATCTGTCAACAAAACTTGGTGAAATAGTATTCCGCAAACCCTAAAATACAAACAGATGGAGAAAATACACTAACAGCCACAAGAACTAAATGTTATAAATGTCTGCATGGGAGAAATAAAGGAAAATATCATATACACTTGGGGAACTCCAATAAGACACTATTTTTGCCCCTTCCTCCTCCATCCCCTCCTCTCAAAAGTTAAACACAACATGGAATAAATGTTGTTGTGAAACTTGAATAAATAAATAAAGGAAAATAGAGGCAGCATCTGATGGACCCTAAAATAGTCAAGAGGTGTTCACAAGAGGTGGTGAACTAATTTAAGAACCAGAGCAGAGCCTGAAAAGGGTCATGCTTTCTCCATAATGAGTACAAAGTTTTCATAGTCAGGACTGAAGAAGCTTTACCCTAGAAGAATCTGTTAGGAATAGAATAACATGTTTTATTTCGTAAGTTACAAATATGAAACTTCAGATGAATAAAAATATAAATCTTAGTAACAGGATGTAGGGGAGTATCACTATTTATTGAGTGAATAAATTACTTTTATTTGTGAATAATAGGTCCACTTTAGGTTTTCCTGATGAAATACAACAAAAACTTTCAAGTTTTTTCTTTTACTATGAGCTACAGAGAAACACATTTGTTGACTTAGTATTGTATATACATATATTTATCCATGTACGATGGAAAATATTTCCTGAAATGAAGTTTGTCTTTACTACTCCAAAACACTTTTTCTATTCTAGTCTTATTTTGGCAAGAATGTAAGGGCAGAACAGATAGCTGGTATCGATGTACAGTATGAAAATACTGCCGCTATAGCACAGCAGTTAAAGTGTGCATGACTAGTCTCAAATCTTGACTGTGCCATGTCTGAGCTGTTACTTTGGACGAAGTACTTAACGTCTCACTACTTCAGATTCCTCATTAGCAAAATAGTAACTTCATTTATCCCACAGGTTCTTTAGGTGCTTAAATGAGTTTATGAAGAGTTCTTAGAATATCACTGGGACATGATATATTGTTCAATAAATGTGTATTATTATTGTTTTTGCTGTTGCTGTTACTTAAGTTAATGTCTAGGTATTTGAGTCCATATATAAGAGAGAAAGTTTTTAAGTGAACTGCAACCAGATCGAGGATTAGAAAGCACTCTGAGGAAGTTGGTGACTTAGCTCAAGTGGAGAGCGCTTGCCTAGCAAGTACAAGGCTCTGAGTTCTGATTCCCAGCACTGCCACCCCACAAAGAAAGCACTCTGAAAACAAATTATGAAGATAACAATTACAGTCCATGTTCATAAAAAATTATCTTAGTCAATAATCAAAAATCAGCTGGGGATTTAGCCCAGTGCTTAAAGTGATGCCTTGCAAACACAAGGCTCTTGATTTCAATCCCCAGCAACAAAAAAAAAAATCAAAAATCAGATTTTTGGCAATAGCTTCAAGCACACCTTACCTATGATGTCATTTCTCATTGCTTCTGTAATTGGTATGGGCTTAGCAGCATCTGGAGATATATATTTGGTAAAAGTATTCACTGCATCTTGTTCTATACCTGCAAGGGAAGAAGGGGACAACTTCAAAATCAAACAGCAGTGAGGACCACAGGAATGGACTGTCTTCATAAACAGCCAGGTTGTTCCCCCCCACACACTACGCACCCTTGTTACAAAATAAGGTTCCATCATGAAGTTCTTTCAATTGGTTAAGAAGAGTTACATGTAAATTTTCCTTCAGTCTCTTTACGAGCTAACAAGCTTCATTATTAACAGCACCCTGGCCCCTGAACACTGGACACTTGAACCCAGGGCCTTGCGAATACTAGTGCCAGGCAGGTCTGGCACCGAATGCTAGCTCCAGCCCCTTTTATTTTACTCTGAGAAAGGGTCTCACTAAATTGCCTAGGATGGCCTTGAACCTGTATCTGCCTTCCTCTGCCTCTGAGTAACTGGGATTACAATTGTGCAGCACCTCATACTCACTATTATTTATGTACATTCTCTTTCCATGCCGCCTCTCCACAGACTCAACTTGAAAGACTTGCACAGCAATACAGCAACAGCTCAAAATTGATTCATAAATCTACATTTAAAATATTTTACCAGGCTGGGGATTTAGCTCAGTGGTTAGAGTATTTGCCTCTCAAGCACAAGGCCCTGAGTTTTATCCCCAGCAACAAAAAAAATAAAAATAAAATATTTTACCAAATTATTTTACGTATATAAATGGATTCATTTAATTTTCATCAAATCTGGCAGGTTAAACAATGAATTTCAAACTTTTTAATCTTAGGATTTCTTTGTAATCTTAATTTTTTTTTTTTTTTTTTTGGTGCTGGGGATCAGACTCAGGGCCTTGTGCTTGTGAGGCAAGCACTCTAACCATTGAGCTATATCCCCAGCATGTAATCTTAAATATTATTAAGGGGTTCAGGTAGCTCAGTAACACAGTTCCTGCCTACCTACCGTGTATCCCTGAAAATAAGACCTAGTTAGAAAATAATCAGCTTTGAAAACTAGAGATCAAAAACACTAGCCCCAATCAGCCTATCTTTGCCTTACCTGTCTTACAGAGTAGCCACCAAGCAAGAGAATAGTGATAGCAAGTTGCTAGCAGTTTAAAATACACTTATATTTATGTAAGTCCCACAGTACACACACAGAAAATACCTGGAGGAGATGCAGAAAGGAAAATGAAAAAGGAAGCAAAGTATGTCACTACACAAAAAAAATCAACAAAACACAAAGGAAAACAAGGAAAAAAGGGTTAAATAAGCCACAAGACAAAAAATAATTTAAAAACTGGCAGTTACATCCTAGTAGATTGATCATGCTCCCCGACCAAAAGACAAGTAGATGAGTGTCTTAAAAAATAAGACACCAGAATGCTGTCTACAAAAGACCTAAATCTTTTAGATTTAAGGGAAATCAGTTTGAAAGGAGGAATGGCAGAAGATACTCCACATGGATGAAAAAAGATATTCCATGCAAATGGCAACCAAAACAAAGCCATACATACATCAGACAAAAGATTTTAACTTGAAAATGTTAACTCAAACATTGACAGAAACAGATAAGAACTTAGTAATATGAAAATTTCAAGATCTCATAAGAAAATGTTATGTCAGATAATGAATAGATCAGCTTGATGTAGCCACTCCACAATGTATACATATGTTCAAACATCATGAATATATACCATAAATGTATACAATCTTTATCTGTAAATTTTAAAACATATTATGTTATTAAACAAAGAATTCACAGGGAAAAAGAAAAGAAAGTATCATAGTCAAGACTGAGGCTCAAGTCTGACTTCACAGTTCATACTTGCTCCATAATTAAGAATTACAAAAAGAGTGTTTCTAGGAAGGGGAGTTGTGCTTGCTTGTGAATTAATCCTCTCTATAAACCAGAACTCCATGAAAGACACCTTTTGTGAAGATTTGAGGGGACTGTTTTCCTACTTACCAGCTCTAAAATAATCTAACCAGGGGTTGGGGATTTAGCTCAGTGGTAGAGTGCTTGCCTAGCAAGTGTAAGGCCGAGTTCAATTCCCAGCAGCCCCCGAAACATGCACACATACATACATACATAAATAGATACCCAACCAACTCTATTCTTTCTGCAAACATTTACTGCATAGCTACTCTGAACAAATTACTAGCCCCTAAAGAGGTAGAAAACTTTCAAAAAACTTCAAAATTAGAACTCATATTGTTTCTAAATGCTTGCATTTCCATTAATCAAAAAGAGCTGCTACTCCCAGGCAAATGCAGTAAGAACTTGTATAATAATAATGAATCTTCTAGGAGATTAAACCCACTCAAGTAGTTTTGATACATGTAAATTAAACTACCTATATCTCATGTCATAAACTAGATTGTTTTTCTGATTCCTAAAGCTGTTTTCAAATATTTAGAGACAAAAGTTCACTGGGGATTTAGCTCAGTGATTAGAGTGCTTGCCTGGCAAGCATAAGGCCCCAAGTTCGATCCCTGGCATCCAAGAAAAAGGAGGAAAAAAAAAAAGGATTTCATTAAAGAGGGTATATTTTAGATCACTGATTTTTAAGGACAAAGTCTTGATAAGATAGTTTCAGGGCATATGAAATAATTAAGGCATGAAAAATTAGCCAGGTATAGTGGTACATGCCTGTAATCCCAGCACTTGGGAGGCTGAGGCAAGAGGATCCCCACGAGTTTGAGGCCAGCCTGTGTTATATAGTGAGTTCAAGGCCAGCCTGGACTACATAGCAAGACCCTGTCTCAAAATAAGTAAGTTAAAAAAATAAATTAAAAAATTTTAAAAGCCAGGCATGGTGGCACACACCTGTAATCCTAGCACCTGGGAGGCTGAGGCAAGAGGATCACCATGAGTTCAAGGCTAGCCTGGGCTCCACAGTGAGTTCAAGACCAGCCTACACAGTGAAACCCTGTCACCAAAAAAAAAAAAAAAAGTATGGAAAATTAAAAGTATATCCCTAACCCTATGTTAAAAGCTCACGTAATAAAAGAAATCCTCAGACTATAAGCTTTATTTTGTAGATAAAAATTTTTCTGAATTTTCAGCCTATGAATGATTATTCCATTTATTACTGCATCCTTGGAGTCCTGCGGTATAAGTGCTCAATAAATATTTGTTGAAATAATGAACTTAACACAAATATCTGTGGAAAGAGTAAATTTACTATATATAGTACTACATTATTTTCTATTATTTTAAATTGTTAGCAACATCTTTATGGAAAAATGAGATCAGGAATTCTTAGGCAAATGGCAGATGCCTGGTAATAAAGAAAACTTGAAGTAGACCGTAAGAGAGTCAATGGAAGTGGAGTCCTACCACAAGGACCATGATGGACAGGCCTATTCCTAAAAGACCATTAAGCAGCCAGGGACATGGCTATGGAAAAGCTATGTACTAGCAAAATGCAAATTAGTATCTTTATCAAAGTGAGCTCAGAAGAAACAATTTTGTTTCTTCCTCTTACATAAAACAAGATCCTAAAACCAAATTTTATTTTATTTTAATTTTTAACCAAGAACATGTATTGGTACATTGTACACATAATGATCACATTTATCACAATTATTTTTTACCTGTGCATGATGTATCTTGGTTTTCCCCTCTCTTCCCCACCCCTCCCTTCTGTTCCCTCCTTCCCTATTTACAGCAGGTTTATTCATATTTTTCCATTATTCCCCTTTCCCCTTTCCTTCCTTTTTTCCCTCCCTGCTTTTCCCCCTTCTCTCTTTCTAGTTCTCCTCTTTTGAATATTATCTTCCTTTTATATAATATCTATTACACCTCTTTGTCCTTCTTTACACTTACAGTTTCTCATATCACAGAAACAATTTAATGTGTACTCATGAGCGTCTGGTTTATTTCACTTAAGAGTACGTTCTCAAGGTACATCCATTTACATACAAATGTCTCTAGTTTATCCTTTTTTATGGTGGTGTAGTACTCCATTTTGTAGAAAAACCACATCTTCTTTAGCCATTTACTGGTTGTTGGGCATTTAGTTTGTTTCCAAGACTTAGCTATTACAAATTGTGTTGCTATGAACATGGTTGTGCATATATCACTGGGGTATGAGGATTTTAATCCTTCTGAGAAGATCCCCAATAGGGAAAGAGCTGGATCAAATGGAACCTCTAGTTGTAGTTTTTTGAGGAATCTCCATACTGATTTCCACAGTGGCTGGACCAGTCTACATTCCCACCAGCAGTGGAGGAGGGTTCCTTTTTCCCCACAGCGCCACCAGCATTTGTTATTGGTTGATTTTTTTCATAAATGCAGTTCTTTCTGGAGACAGAATCTTAATGTTGTTTTGATTTGCATCTCTCAAATGATTAGTGATGTTTAACACTTTTTCCCGTATTTATTTGCCATTTTTATTTCTTCATCTGAGAAATGTATATTCATTTCAGATGCCCATTTTTGGATTGGGTCTTTAAATTTGGAAGGTTTCATTTTTTTTGAGTTCTTTGTATATTCTAGATGTTAGACCTTTTCTGATGGATAGCTAGCAAAAATTTTTCCCAGTCTGTGGGTTTTCGCCCCGCTCTATTGGTGATTTCTTTTGGTGTGCAAAAGCTTTTTAATAGCATGTGGTCCCAAGCACTGATTCTTTGTATTGTTTCCCATGCCGTCTAGGTTCTGTTCATAAATTTTTCCTACCCCTATGTCTTTGAGGGTTCTACCTACTCTATTCTCCAGTAAATTTAGTGTTTCTGTTTTAATGTTTAGATCTTTGACTCACTTCGAATTTAGTTTAGTGCATAGTGAGAGACATGCATCTAGTCTAAAACCAAATTTAGTATCTATTTGAATGGGAGCACAGAGAAAGGGGGTGTTTGGTTCAGCAATAGAGCATGTAATTAGCATACTGGAGGCCCTGAATTTACTATAATTTCCAACACGAAAAATTATAATAATAGTAATAATAATAGTAGTAGTAGTTGTTATAAATGGAAGTACAAAACACTAGAATACTCTGAAAAAGTTATTCCAAAGAAATTGTACACTACTTTTTGAGTTCTTACTACTAACCTTTAATTACAAACGCAACAGGCTGTTAAAAATCCTTTCATTGGTAAAAGGAATTATGAGGAAAATTCAGAAAAGCCTAGGCTATCTGAGAATGAGATATACAAATATAAAAAGAAGGTTTCTTCAAGAAAGAGACTTTAAATTCTTTATCAAAAATAGAAGCTGGGGCTGGGGATTTAGCTCAGTGATTAAAGTGCTTGCCTTGCAAGCACAAGGGCCTGAGTTCGATCCCCGGCACCACCAAAAAAAAAAACAAACAAAAAAAACAAAAAAAAAAAAAATAGAAGCTGGAACTACAGAGAGAAGAACAAGTAGGTATATTTGAGCTCTACCACTGAGCTAAATCCCCAACCTCACAAGTAAGTATTTTTAGGTTCTAAAGAAGTTTTAGATACAAATATAAAAGGTGTTACCATAGTTATGGGCCATATTCTGTAGTTCAAGAGGTTTCAATATAATTAATTATGATAGGAACCATGACAGGCAGGCATTAAGACCTTACCTTTTTATGTGTTTGCTATGTGAGTAGAAAACAGAAAATCTATATGGAAAACATTATCCTTTTATTTGATGGGTAGGGTATTCCCTGGACTTTGTTGATTTTATTCCTTTCTCCCCTGAATTGGCTCCCAGAACAGTGGTGGGATAATGCCATCAACAGCCAAAGAAGTCTCTAAAAGTTCCAAGAATTTACTTTCTGACATTAAGAGGAAGCGGAAATTCTCCCCTTTATTTCTGTTATGTCTTCTTTCCACTTGGCCACAGAGACTAACATAGCTATGGAAAAGCATGCTGGGATTGCTTCTTGGCCTTTTGGCTAAGATCAAGTGGAAAAGTATACTGGGGGTTGGTGATTTAGCTCAGTGATAGAGCACTTGCCTAGCAAGTGCAAGGCCCTGAGTTCAATCCCCAACACACCCCCCCAAAAAAAGTATGTTGAAGTACAGGGAAACTGAAGCCCCAGTCTTCTGGCCACACTACCAGGAAGTACTGGGGGTATCCTTAGGAGCCAAAGACCACCCAAAGGATTCCAGAAAGGATAGAGCTGATGGAAACTTATAAAGTTCTATGTGCATTCCTAGGGTCACCCCTGAGCTGGGGCATGCATGGACCTGACTCAGAAGGCGCAGCAAAGGTTTTGAAAGCTGAACTATGACCCAGCCACTGACTAGGATCCAGAGTGAACACTAGGGGATCACATATGCACATAAGATCGAAAACTGAAATGATGCTGGAACTATAACCTATAGAACACTGGTTGGAACTTGTGACCTAAACCTAACTAGGTCATCTGCTTGCTAAAGCAAAACTTCAACATTTTCCACAGGATTTAAAAAAACTCAGAACCGTATACCTATGTCAAACTGTCCAGGATACAATCCAAAACTCGTTGTTATATAAAAAAAAAAGAAGATCCATTATTTTATAGAATAAAAATAATCAAAATATACATAAATGCTGAAATAATGAAGAATATTTTTTGAAGTACTAAAACTATGCTCCAAGAAGTAAGGCTAAACACCTGAAACAAATAGTTTTAGCCAAGGAACAGAAGGGTAGAAAAAAAAGAAACAAATGGAAACTTTAGAACTAAAATCCATAATAAGCAGTTTTAAATTTACTACAAGAACTGAATAACGAAATGAAAATGACAGAAGAAAGAATCAGTGAATTTGAAAACAGATGAATAGAAAGTTTCAAAGTAAAAATAAGAGACTAGAAAAAGTACCTATAAAAAAAGCACATATAATGTCAAGAATCTATACAACGATTTGATAAGTTTTTTTTGTTTTTTGGTGTTTTTTTTGGTGCTGGGAATCGAACTCAGGGTCTTGTGCTTGCTAGGCAAGCACTCTAACCACTGAGCTAAATCTCCATCCCTTTATACAATAATAAAAAAGATCTAAGCTTTGGGTCACGAAAGTCCTAGAAGAGCAAACACTATGATGCCAAAAATCTTTTGAAGAATCAATGGCTGAAAATTCACAAATTTGGCCCAAGTTCCCCAAATTTGCAGAATCAAGAAGCAAAGTGAACCTCAAGCAGGATGAAACTCAAAAGAAATCCATGCCCAGATACCATAACCAAACTGCTGAAAATTAAAGAGGAACAAAATACCTTACAAGCAGCTAGAGAAAACTATTCATTAAATATGAAGTAATAATGATTCCAGGATGTGGCCCATTAATCGCCAGTAACTATACAGCCCAGAAGGCAGTGAAACATTTGTCAAGTGGTTAAAAAAAAGAATTATCAGCCTAGAATTTTCTATTCAAGCAAAAATTACTTCAAGAATGAAATCAAAACAAAGATTCTTAAATGAAGATTAACTGAGTCAATTCTTGAGAAATACAAAAAGAAACTTGAGATCCCAGTAAAATGACAAAAATGATAGCTGAATTACAGGGATAAAGGAAGAGTAACATATACAGCAAACTGGGTAAATAAAACAATTTTAACTCAAATTCTTTAAATTATGTATGACAGCTAAAGCAAAAATTGTAACATTGTCTGATGAGTTATCCATACATAAAGATGACAACTACAAAAATAAGTGGAAAGGCAAAGGAATCTATATGGTACTGAGGTTTCTATATTTCACTTGAAGTGATAAAACATTAATTTTAAGTACAATAAAAATATGTACCATGTAACCTACTAAACAGCCTATACAAAGAGTTACAATCAAGAACTCTAATCTAAAAAAGGAAAAATAAAAGACGAAATCAAGGTGTGTAAAACACAGGGAACAAACAGGTAGCCCTAAATCCAAACATACTGATTACACTAAAATTATATTAACGAATCAAAATTGCATTTATATAATATAATCACGTTGCAATAATTATATGTAATATAAAGAAACTTACATCAAGTAAAATGATTAAAGGTAATGCAAAAGTAAAGGAATGGAGAAAGATATACCACGTAAACACTAATCAAATGAAAGCTAATGTGTCTGTGTAACTCAGAAAGGAGATATTTCTGACTTCAGAACAATTAAAATTACCATAAAGGAGATCTCTCTCCCTCTCCAGGTAAATTAAAAAAAAAAAAAAAAAAAAAACCCAATTTGCCAAGACATGTTTCTACTAGTTCTTCTGTAATGTTCTTTTTTTCTGCTTCAGGGCACTATATTACACATACTTCTTATATCTCTTTAGCTTCCTCTGGTCTGAGGGTTTCTCAGTTTTTCAGACTTGACCTTTTATTGTTTACTTTTATTTTTTTCCCTGTACTGGGGATTGAACCTACGGCCTTACACATGCTAGGCAAGCACTCCACCACTGAGCTACACTCTCCATCCAAAAGATATGATTCTAAATGTGTATATGCCTAACCACAAAACTTCAAAATACAAGAAACAAACACAGAATTGAAAGTGAGACTTGGAAAAACTCAAATTATTGTTGGAGATATCAACACACTTCTTTCAGTAGTAGAATGACTGCATACAAAATCACTGAACATTCAGAAAGGATATAGAAAAAATGAGTACTATCAACTAAATAAATCTGACATTTATAGAAAACTGTCTAACAACAGCAGACATGATTTTCATTGTACATGGGCTATTTACATATAGATCATATCCTAAGTCAGTGATGGCAAACCTTTTAGAGTGTTCAATGACAACAAACAGCAGGGTGCTGCACACATGCCACAGGTTCACCACCACTGTCCAAGGTTATTTAAAAACGTAGTAAATTAGGGGCTGGGGATTTAGCTCAGTGGCTAAGTGCCTGCCTTGCAAGCACAAGGCCCTGAGTTCGATCCCCAGCACCAAAAAAAGAAAAAAAAAATTTAATAAATTAGCCAGACAAGGTAGCTCATGCCTGTAATCCCAGCATTTGTGAGGCTGAGGCAGGAAGATCAGTGAGAGTTTAGGCCAGCCTGGGCTACACAGTAAGTTCGAGGTCAGCATGGACTACATGGCAAGATCCTGCCTCAAAAAATAGAAAAAAAAGAAAGGAAAAAAAAATTAATAAATTAAAAAGAATTAAAACCATTCAAAATAATTTCTGATATTATAATTAAACAAGAAATGAATAGAAAAAAGTTAAACACTTGGAAACTAAATGTGTTTCTAAATAAACTATAGACAAAAGAATAAGACTCAAGAGAAATTAGAACATTTCATTTCTGCTCATTTTAAATATTAGAATTTGTGGAGTATAGCTAAAGCAGTGGTTAGAAGGAATTTTATAGCACTAAATGTTTATCTTAGAAGTCTCAAATTGCCGATCTAAGTTCATACCATAAAAAATCAGGAAAAGAAGAGTATATTATTTGGTCCATACTTCACTAACTGCTCTAATAAGCCCCTATTCTTAGACTTAGCTCAGTCAACTACTGGAAAGGACATGCAGGCTGTACACACTCACTCCAGAGATAAGCGTCTTCTCCAATCCTGGGAAGCCAACGGGGTTAAAAATAACTACATAGAGAAATACAGAGGAAGGAGGGGATAAAAAGGGAAGGTGGGGGCAACAGATACGGGATGAAACAGACTGCTCCAAATAAACTGTGAACCCCAGATCAGGGAGGGGTGCCTACAAGTTAGAACAAAAACACACAGCTTCGCAACTGTAGTGCGCCTGTTTCTGTAAAGGCCTTTCTTTCGCTGCCTCTGGAGTCCAAATTGTTTTTGGTCTGGACAAACGTGATCATTTCTTACATAAATGAACCCAAAACCAGCAATAAAAAAAGAAAGAATAAAGAGCAGAAAACAAACTGAAAATAGAAAGGAAACAGAAAAAAAATCAAACCACAAGCTGGTTTTTTGAAAAAACTGACAGACCTCTATATCTTTTGACAAAGAAAATACAAAAACGCCACAACTACCAACCATCAAGAATGAAAGTGGGATATTACTACAAATCAGAAAGTAAAAGATAAAAAGGGAAAAAATTTTAAAAAAGATAATGGGGGAGGACTTGGGGATTTAGCTCAGTGGTAGAGCACTTGCCTAGGAAGTGCAAGGCCCTGAGTTTGAGCCCCAGCACCACCCCCCAAAAATAAAAGATACTAGAGGAATGCTTTAAATAATTATATGCCCATAAATTTGACAATTCAATGAAACAGTTTCTTGAAAGTCGCAAACTACTAAAACTGAAGAAACTGATAAATAGTACTGAATCTATTAAAGAAACAATTCAAAAGTTTAAAATATTCTGGACAGGAAAAAGTTAGGCCATATTTTGTTCATTTAAAAAATAACTCTAGATAGCCAAAGCTTTCTGGATTTTGTGGGAACCACTGCAAATCCAGACAGATAAAAGTGAAAGGCAAGGGGATTCATTTGAAGAAAAAAACACCAACTTCTGCAGACTGGGCATATGCACTCTAAAGGGCAGCCCAAATAGGGACTAGGCCAAAACCAAGCCTAAGGTCTGAATCCCAAAAGGTACTATCTTTGGTAGGTTAACTAAAGATGGGAAAAAAGAGAACTCTCAGAGTAGACAATAGTGTTTTGATGCCAGAAAGAAAAAGGAAAAAAAAATCTCCTTCAACAATTCCTGATCGCAAGACTACACCCTTATGGATTTAGGGTCTAAAAAACCCAAATAAAAATAATAGTTTTAAGTGGTATCAGTAGAGTAGTGAAGCTGGTCCTAGGCACATGGCAAAACCAAATGAAAACACACTTGAAATAACCCAATTTAAACAGCATAACTAAAGAACTCCCAGATAAAAGTTTACAAAACAAGTGGTTGATTAAGCTTAATCAGAGAATAGTGATAAAAATTCACAGAAATCACAAAAATGTTCACAGCCAAAAATCAGTGAAATCACACACCATACCAAGAGTGTGATCTGAAGAAATAAGGAAACACTAAATCAGAACCACAAAGAGGAGTATACCAGACTCTGAATATATGTTTAATAAATTTTAAGAAATAAAAGATGGCATCAAAGGTGGGATGAAGGATAAAAGGAATAAGAAACTATGAAAAATGATCAAGTTAAAGAAAAGGGAAACAAGAATTTCTACAAATGAAAAACTGAGTAACTTTATAATGAAAATAACATGCTAAAGTTGGTTCAATAGTACGGTGGATCATCTTTAGAAAGAATCAATGAGCTAAAATCAGATCCGAAGAAATCACCTAGCAATTTGAGAAACAAAGAGAAGATCAAGCACACACACACACATACACGATAAGTTAAAAGAGAAGAAAAAAACATGGAGGCTGTTTAATGAGAATTCCATAAATAAGGAATGAGTGTGTGATTTCTAAATAGGGCAAATTATTTAACCTTTCTAAGTCATACTTTTCTCATGTGTAAACAGGATAATAACACAGACCTCATACAAGTGTTGACTATTTAACAAAATCCAAACATACACTTAGCACAGAACTTAATAAACATCAACTACTGTGCAGCACCTACTGGCAATTAAAAAAAAAAACTTAAAAAAATGTATCAGCAAAGTACATTAAATAAAACTACAATTTTTTTTTTAAAAATGAGGTACTATGTTGCCCAGGCTTGCCTCCAACTTGAGATCCTTTTGCCCTCAGCCTTCTGAATAGCTGGGATTAGAGGCATCCACCTCTGTGCCCTACAAAAATTAAGGGTAAGGGAAAAAAAAACAAAACAAAAAAACAAACCCTACCCAGATAATGGTTTGATTTCCAAGTCTGTGGAAAGGAAGAGCAGGTTATCTGACCCTGACTTTGTCAATCCTGCTGACACACTTCATGGAGTAGATATAGTCACTTTAGACAGCCCTCGGATTCCTTTTCTATTCATTCCTCCTAAATTTGTAAGCACCCTAAGAGGAGAAAAGATACTATTCCAATTCTCTCATCTTAAATTCTGCTTTGCAAAAAAAGAGAAAGAAAGAAGAAAACGACATACTTACTTTTCATTAGTTTTCCTGATAATTCTTTCAGTGGAGAAGAGGGACTGCTTCTACTGGCTATTGCAAGTCTGGAAGAAGATTCTTGAGTTTCCATGGAAACTGGATGAGTTCCTGCTCTAGCCATTTCAAGATGGAAAGAACGGGTACTGTCACATTCTTGGGAAAGCAACAAGTGATTCTGACTGCTGTTAGTTCTATTATTCAGGTTGATTCCTTCTGACTGACTCATAAGCAATTGGGGTGGACAAGAATCTTCCAATTTCTTGTCAAGGGACTCAGTTAGAAAAGATGCTGTAGTTTCGTGCTTTTTAGATGGAGAGACAGGCTCAGCCAGTGAGCTCTGTTTCACTGTGTTCAGACTGTGTGCTCTTATGCGGGACCAAGTTGTAGAGTGAAAACTCTCAGCCTCTAACCAAAATTTAACCAAATGTTCCATTCTCCGAAGTTCCATGAACTGAATGAAATATGGGAGGACAACAGTGTCATGCAAGACTTGTTCAAGGGTTTTTGAAAGACTTGATTTGGTCTCTTGAGTCTGGTAGTCCAGACAAGATCTGCCTAAAAGAAGCAAAAGTATTAGCAATTTAGTCACAAGTAATTTCAGACTGAAAGGTAAGTCAATCACCTTTGGCAACAGTGGCATCAGAGGTTTGGAATAAAGTTTATTTCCAGGCAATTAAAATGAGTAAAGAGGGGTTGGGGATTTAGCTCAGTGGTTAAGAGCATGCCTAGCAAGTGCTAGGCCCTGAGTTCGATCCCCAGCACACCCCCAAAACAGATAAAGAGCTGGAACTACTGTAATTTTGGTTTCTAAGCAAAGAAACAACTGCCCAAGACTTACTTAAATTACTAAAAATTACTTTATTATTCAATTCTTATATTTCCTCTACTGGCAATTCAGATCACGTAATTTCTTAAAGGAAAAAAATTTTGTGATACTACTCTGAAAGAAAAAGGGCCACTACAAATATGAAAAAGTATTCAATCTCATTAAAAACCCCAGAAGAGGCCAGGCATGGTGGTGCACACCCTGTAATCCCAGCACTCAGGAGGCCGAGGTAGCAGGATCACCACAAAGTTCAAGGCCAGTCTGGACCACATAGTTAAGTTCAAGGCTAGCCTGAACTGCACAGCGAGACCTTGTCTCAAAAAATCAAAAAATAAACAAATAAATAAATAAAACCAGACGAGAAGAACAAATTAATACAAGATAACATTTTTGCCTATCAAACTGGAAGATGATTTAAAAAAAAATAAGCACAAGTATAGCGGTAACACTCTCACACACTGGTGATAAGAATATAAACTGAGGGGTTGGGGATATAGCTCAAGTGGTAGAGTGCTCGCCTAGCAAGCACAAGGCCCTGAGTTTGATCCCCAGCATCCCCCCAAAAAAAAGAATATAAACTGATAAAATCTTTAAAAAGGAGCATTCAAGCACACACAGCAAAGCCTTAGCAAACTGCACCATTTTCAATCTAGTAACTCCACTTGTGGGGCACTCACCCTGGGGAAAAACTGTTGATGTACGGATTTAACTATAAAGATGTTATAAAGTCTCGGCATTATTTATAACAGAATGAAGAGTAGTTTTGGGATCTTGCCTGACTATATAAAATTTAATAGGGCTGGGGATTTAGCTCAGTGATTAGAGTGCTTGCCTTGTAAGCACAAGGGCCTGAGTTCGATCCCCAGCACCACAAAAAAAAAAAAAGTCAAAAAAAAATAAAATTTAATAAAAGATGTATTTATTTTAGCTAAATTTAGGTTACTATAATTATCAGAATAAACAAAAAGATTTTAAAAATTTCAGTCTCCAGAACAGAATGTCATTAACTGGATCATTTTGATAAAATTAACTGAGAGTTTCACTGATTTTTTGAAAGGGCTTCCCTTTTCCCCTTTGATATTCAAATCAAATTTTTTGAAGCACCTCATTGTCACTTCATCCTCAATAACTATCTTTTTGCCCAGTGATGTCCGTCTTTGACATCACTTTATGAATTTGAGGAAATCCTAGTTTTGCCAAGACTTACAATTTCTTTTAACTAAAGAGATCATTTCTTTTAATTATAGACTTACATGTAGTCGTTAAGAAATAATATAGAAAGATCATTTTTGGGCTAGGAGTGTAGCTCCGTGGCAGAACACTTGCCTAGCGTGTGTGAGGTCCTGAGGTCCAGCCCCAGCACCACAAAAAAAAAGAGGAAAGATCCCTTGAACCTTTTAGGTCTCCATATGGTAATAATCTTGCAAAACTACAGTACAATATTATATCAAGATATTGACATTGATACACTCCATTACCTTTACTGGATTTCCTCAATTTTACTTCATTTGTGTATATGTTTAGTTCTGTGTGATTTTATCATATGTATATCAATATCTACTGCAAAGATAGAGCAAAGTTTCAATACCATGAGGCACCCTCATGTTGCCTCTTTTATAACCATACTCGCCTACCCCTTTCACCTTTGGCAAACACTAATCTGCTCTACATTTCTCTAATTTTGTCATTTCAAAAATGTAAATACAAACAGAATCATGCTACACTGTAGGGAATGGCTTTTGTCTCAGAATAATGCCCTCAAGATTGGTCCTTTTTATTCCTACGGAGTACTCTACGATATAAATGTACCAGTTCACTCACCTGCTGAAGGACATTCACTTTTTCACTAGTAAGCTGACACGAACATTCACGAACAAGTTTTTGTGTGAAGATAAATGTTCATTTCTCTGAGATAAATGTCTAGAAGTGCAATTAATGAGTCATATAGTAACTTCATGTTTAGCTTTGTAAAATGCTTCCAAACTATTTTGCAAAGGGGCTATACCAAGCCAGGTGTGGTGGCATGTGCCTGCAATCCCAGCACTTGGAAGGCTGAAGGCAGGACGATCACTTTGAGTTCAAGGGTAGCCTGGGGTACATAGTGAGTTTAAGGCCAGCTTGAACGACATAGCAAGACCCTGTCTCGAAAAACCAAAGTGGCTATACCATTTTACATTCCTACCAGGAATGTGTCCAGCAAAAATTACTATTTTGTGATGAATAAGCACTTTGTTTGCAGTGTATTGCTGTGCATGATCCACAAAGACTCTCACATCCTCCCTGGCTTTGACTACACATAAATGTGAAACAGAAACATGCCAAAAGTGGGAGAAATTTTATCAATTCATTTGTGGATGTTTTTTCAATTTATGACAATGTGACATGCAATTTTTTGGGGGGGGTTTCTTTTGTTGTTGTTGTTGTTTTGTTTTTGTAGCACTGGGGATTGAACTCAGGAACTTCTCACTGAGCAACATTCCCAGTCTTTTGTTTTTTATTTTGAGACAAGGTTAAGTCATTAGGTTGCTCAAGCGGGGCTCAAATATGCACTCCTTCTGCCTCAGCCTTCCAGAGTGTGGGAATTACAGCTGTGCATCACCAGGCCTGGCCATACAATTTTTTTTTTTTTTTTGCCGCCCAGAGAGCTGGGATTATAGACACACACCACCAAACCCAGCTTTTTCAGTGAAAAAATTTAAGTAACAAATACTCAAAGATCTACATTATCTCTTTGTTGGGGGGAAGTTATTTTAACGTAACAGGGATCTTACCATACACACTGTACTTGACCTACTCTTTTTACTTTTGCACATCCTTTAGATTTAATAGTTTTTTGAGACAGGTTTTCACTATGCAGCTCAGGGGTCTTGAACTATGGAGCCCAGGCTGGCCTCAAACTCTCAATGATCCTCCTGCCTCAGCCTCTACAACACTGGGATTACAGGTGTGTAGTACCACACCCAATTCTTCACGTCTCTTTTAGACTTTTAAACAGCTACACAGTATTCTAGTACATGAATACATCACAGTTTGACTATTTCTCTATTAACATGTATTTATATATTGTTTCTAATTTTCTGCTACCACAAACGATACTACTATAAATTGTCTTACATATACTTACATATACATCTTTGTGTTTATATATGAGCATATATGAGGGCTAGATCTTGGAAAGATAAAATGTTGTCTAAATGGTACACACGTGTGCATACACATATACACACAAATACAGCATGTACAAATTGTTTGTAGTACTAGGGACTGAACCTAGGGCCATCACATATTAGGAAAGTACTTTACCATTTAGCTACACCCCCAGGCCTTTTTTATTTCTATGTTGAGACAGGGTCATGATAAATTGCCCAGGCTGGCTTCAAACTTTTCGATCTTCCTACTTCAGAGTAGCTGGGATTACAGACTATGCCGCCACTCCCAGCTATATCTTGTATTTCAATAAGTATTTTCAAACTGACTGCTTTTCCAAAAAGTCTCCACCAATTTATATCGCCATTAAATGGGACTGGCCATTTCCCTGCATCTCTATGAACACCTAATTCATCAAATTAAAATATATGCTAATATGCTTTCATTTGCATGCCATGAATATTATGGAAGCATTTTTTAAAAATATTTTTATTTAGTGGTCAAATTCATTTCTTCTTCTGGAAACTGCTCAATTTTCTCCTGGCAATGCTATATGTAGAATTTATATTTCTAGGAACATAATATGGTATTGCTCATTATACTTGTCGCTGTTATTTTAAATATATATTTTCAAGTCCCTTCCAACAATATAGGTCAGTTTCCTATAACAGAAGTTCCACGTATTGTACTCATCCCCTTCCTCTATTAGAAGTTAACAAAAAGTCACTTACCCAGGTCCCCAAAGTGAGCAGCCTCCATGTGGCTTGGCTGTTTCTTAAGTGTTGCTGTCCTGCTACTTGAAAAAGAGTCCATGTTGGCAGAAATGGCATTGATCGCCACATGACTTGGTCCTGCAGCCTCCAGCAAGGCATGATTTTTAGTACTTTTTTGTGGGGAATGTATGGATATTGAAGCTGTAATTTTTCAAACAAAAATGTTAAAATTAAACACAAAGTTAAGCACAATTTGGTAGTCTAGAACTCTAAGGGTTTTAAGAAAACTTTAAAATTTAAATTTTGTAATAATTTCCTTAATTAGCACGCAACAAAAAACAACTAAAATGAGAGGTAAGGCCAGGCATGGTGATGCACACCTGTAATCCTCTGCCTGGGAGGCAGAGGCAGGAGGATTGTCGTGAGTTCGAGGCTAGCCTGGGTTATATAGTGAGCTCAAGGGCAGCCTGGACTGCATAGCAAGACCCTATCTCAAAAAAAAAGAAAAAAGAAAAAAAAAAAAGGTTGGGAATTTAGCCCAAGGGGTAGAGTGCTTGCCTAGCAAACACACGGCCATGAGTTCAATCTCCAGCACCCAACAACAACAACAACAACAACAACAAAAACAGAGTTAAGTCATTCAAGCAGAAGAAAACTGGAAAGAAAATACTCTAATATTATTTGTAACTAAAAATAGTGTACCAAAAATGAAACTTAAGCAGGAGGAATACATCTTTCAAGAACTTTGTCTATAAAGCATAGAAAGGACCAAACCCAAAAAGCATTCTGAAATATGGACCTTTTCAGGTCCTTAACCCTTAATTGCTTCAGGAACTAAATTAAAATTACAAAATGCTTAGCAGGGGGAAAAAAAAACCTAGAAAAATATTCCTCGGGATACTTATTTCTTAATTGAGTAACAAAATTTCCCCATCTAAAATACATTAATGATCAAAGTTCAAACTGCTCAGAGATAAATAAAGCACACTTAAAATTTACAAAATATAGACTGATACAGCTCAGATGTAGTACGCTTGCCTCACAATGGTGAGGCAGACTGTAGGTTTTATACCCTGCATCATAAAAAAATTAATTAATTAATTAAAAAATGTTTTTTGGCCAGGTGTTGGTGGTATACTCCTGTAACCCCATCACTCTAAGAGGCTAAAAGGATCACAACTTTGAGCCCTGCCTGGGCAACTTCGCTAGACTCTGTCTCAAAAAATCAAAAAGGGGTGGGGGAATTTAGCTCAATGTAAAGTCCCTAGGTTCAAGTCTCAATATTGCTGAAATTTTTCTTCTTTATTAGTCTGAAAAATATTAGCATTATTCTTTTTATTTTAGAAGAATTTAGTTACTAATGTATTAACAGGAAATAACTCAATTTTATAATACTGTCAAAGTAACTCTGTCACTACAGCTGAATTAAAATTCTACCTAATTATTTCACGTAAGTTTTTTGTGGGGTTTTTTGGTTTGTTTTTTTTTTTTTTTTGAGACAGGGTCTTGCTATGTGTTCAGGCTGGCCTCGAACTCACTATGTAGCGCAGGTTGGCCTCAAACTCCAAGCAATCCTCCTGCATTGGGCTCCAGAGCTGGGATTACAACTGTGTGCCACCATGCCCAGCTTAATGACTCTTATGAAAGGATTTTTTTTTTCCCTTTCATATTAGGGATTGAATGCAGGGCCTCATAAATGTTAGGCAAGCATTCTACCAAGGAAGCTACAGCCCTTTAGTTATTTTTTATCTTGTGACAGTGTCTCCCTAATTGTCCAGGGTGGTCTCCAACTTTCAATCCTCCTGCCTCAACTTCCCAAACAGGTGAGATTACAAAAGTGAGCCACCATGCACCACAGATGAAAACTTTTTAACAATCTCTTAATCACTTTCCTGATCACTGAGACTAAATACACAACATCCACAACTTAAAGGAGGAGAGGCTTATTTTGGGTCATGTTTCAGCCCATAGTTGGCAGGCTATAAGGCAGGGCAGCACAGCAGAGGCTGGTGGAGGAAAGCTGTTTACCTCATGGCAGCCAGGAAGCAGAGACACACTCTTCCAGGTCATTATCCTCACTGATCCACCTCTTCCAACTAGGCCCCGTTTCTCCTAACATCACATTTAGCTATAATGTTCCCATAATCCAATTACCTTTCCAAAGCCCCACCCTTGAGCACATGAGGCTTTGAGGAGACATCCAGATGAAAACTGTAACAAAGACATTTTGGCTTAGTGGACTACTGTAGCAAGAGAGATAGAAATGATACAAATCACTTAATAATCCACACTTCAAAATAAATACTCTAAGATAACTAAAGCTGTTTCTCTTAGCACCCCTTGTAAGTGCTCTCAGCAAATGGTCCCAGATGCAGAATCTGAGCAATACTAGATAGTACTTTGTATGAACGATACCTAGCACTCAATCAGTGGCTCTTAGAGATATGTTTACAGGCTAAAGCATATAAGAATGTGAATATCGTTATCTGCTTACCAGGTATCTAAATTTGCCAGCCATTCAATAAGAGTTTTGAGAGTTATGGTGGAGCAGAGAGTAAATGCCTTCAAACTATTTGTTCAAATGGGGGGGGTGCTAGGGCTCAAACTCACGGCCTTGTGCTTGCTAAGCAAGCACTCTACCACTGAGCAAAATCCCTAACCCCTTGCTCAATTTTAGAAGAAAACTTTGTTTTTATTTTCATGTTAAAGGGAACAAAATCATTTTAGCAAGTTTATAAACAATAGCTAATTTTCTGGAACAGACAATAACCTACAAATAAGATTCTATGGGGATGGTTGAGACTTTCTAATTACTTCTTAATTCAATGTCTATGACAATGTAAAATTCTATTAACCCATTTGTACAAGGCTTCTCCCCCCCTTCTTAACTTCTCTGTTAGAACTAGTACAACATTTACCTCCTCCTTCCTGCTAGTCTATCTTTTTTGGTCTCCCTAATTTCCTCTTCCCTTTGTTTATCTTTCCCATTCTTTTACTACATACCTATTAAATGCCTACTGTGTCAGATATGGTCTCCTTCTTTGATTCCTCTTGTTAAGACTGTTGATTCTTTCTGATGGAAAGCATATTTATTCTCAAACTTTTACTTATTGCTAAAACAATAGTTTTCAAAGTTTTTTTAAACTACAAACTCCTTTTCTCCCCTCGCCCCATGAACAATAAAATACAGGCCATGATTTGTCTACAAAACAGGTAAAACTAGAGTAACCCTGCTAATTCAAGGGGACAGTCTTACTCATGCCTCAGTGCAGACACTCTTAGCAACAAGTCCTAGACAATGCCTCTGTGGAACACCTGACCTGAATCTCAGACCCATCCTCTGACCTTGGGTCCAGTATTGTGCACCTAATTATTTATTACTTAGGCATTCCCACATTGACTTTACCATCTCAAGACCAACTTACTCAAATCACAAACAATACATTTTCTAAACTAATTTTCCTTTCTACTTTCCCTCTGTCTGCTCTTCCAGTCTCCAAATTTTAACTCTGTGGTCCCATTCTTATCTGGCACTTGCCAAAATCTATTGTCTTTTTCTTCCAGATGTTTACTTTCAACACTCCTACTTTTCGACACCACACTCTTAGTACAGGTCCACCTGTATTACAAAAGAATTCCCAAGGCCTCCATGCTATATAACTCTTCCAGACTAACCTTTCACACACACTATCCATACATCATCAGTACCCTGTTCAAAAGCCTATATAATGGCCATGTTTTCTCTGTTTCAACTTTCCTTTTTAGTCTTTACAGCTCTCAATAACATTATCTCAACCTTTCTGTAAAAATTTTCCTTCACTTGTCTGAAGGCCTCTCTGTCCAATTTTGGCCTCTCTGCCAAAAAAATGCATACACACTTCGGGAAAAGAAAAATACTATGATATTTTTTCAAGAGATGGTGGTACCCTTGTATGGAGGACCCTAGAGGATGTCATATATCACAGAAAACCCACTACATTGTGAGCCCTTAGAGAAGAAACTGAAATGCATGTGCAGCAATCTCAATGACCAAGGTTACCCAAGCAGCAGTTCACGGTACTAATAAATGTCTGGAACCTAATGGCCACCACTTTGAACACCTCTTGTAATTGTGGAGTCTGAAGGTAACTTGTATTAATCACATGATGTCTCAAAAAATTTAGTAGTAAAATATTTATACAAATTTTTCTTTTCCTGAAGTGTGTTTATATTTTTTTGGCGGACTCTGTATACTAAAAGAAATAAAAGGCTAAACTGGTAAGGAGAAAAGAAAGAATGATTCATCTCTAGATGCCCCCCAAAGCCTCGTGTGCTCATAAATGGGGTTTTGCGGAGGTGACTGGATCCTAAGGGTGTGTCCACTCATGAGTTTATAGTTAAATGTGATGTTAGGAGGACATGGACCTCTGGAAGTGTTGCCTGGAAGGGTATCTCTCCCTGCCTCCATGATCTCTCTCTGTTTCCAGTTGCCATGCTATGAGCTGTTTCTCCTCTGCCATGCTAGCCTGCCTTGGAGTCAGCTGACCATGGACTGAAACATCTACAAAATGTGAACCAAAATAAACCTTTCCTCCTTTATTAAGTTGTGGGTGTTGGGTATTGTGTCTCATCAATAAGAAGGAAACTAAGACAGATTTTGGTACCAAGAGAATGTGATTAGCTGACCATGGGGTTCACAAGCCTTTGGAACTGGTTCACAGGCAGAGTTTAGAAAAGTCTACAGATGCCAGCTAGAGAAGCAGTTCTAGAATACGGTAAGCAAAGCTTGATGAGAGATCCTGATTCTGGTCAGAGCTTAGAAGACCAGAATGTTGACAAAAAAGCAGTCAAAAAACCCAGGCTCAGGAGGTTTCCGTTGGAAACAAAGATTCCATAGACAGCTGGACTCTGGGTCTTGTGTGTTATACAGAAAATTTGTCTACATTTTGCTCCTGTTCTGAGACTCCAAGGGACACTGAGATTAAGCGCAGCAGACTAATTAAACTGGAAGAAAAAATTTTTAGGTAGACTAATGTTGAGACTGTATCATAGGTACTGTTGGGGGTGGCCTCAAACTTGTGCCAATCCTTCTGCCTCAGCCTCCTGAGTGCTGGGATTACAGACATGCACCACCAAGCCCAGCTAGAAAACCAAGTCTTTTTTTTTTTCCCCCTTTTTTTTTTTTGGTGCTGGGGATCGAACTCAGGGCCTTGCGCTTGCTGGGCGAGCACTCTAACCACAGAGCTAAGTCCCCAGCCCAGAAAGTCAGACTACTCAGTTGAATAGCCTTCATTTTTACTTTATTGAATAAAATCAGTTCATCACTTTTAGGGATCAAATACATAATTAATGATGAGGGCACTGGTTCACTATAATCACTAGTTCAAGCCAATCAAGTGTTCAGAAAAAGCCTATCACGTGTCAGCCATTAAAGCGTATACAGATTAAAGAGGGTTGTAAGTCACAATCATAAATAATTATAAAACAAGGCAGAAGATAACAAGATTAAAGAGCTCATAAATGCTAACCACTTCACTTTTTTTGGTTTTTTGAGACTTTTTTCTTTTTGGTTTTTTGAGACAAGGTCTCCCTATGCAGTGTAGTTCGGGCTAGCCTTGAACTATGTAGTCCAGGCTAACCTCGAACTTGTGATGATCCCCGTCTCAGCCTCTCTAGTGCTGGGATCACAGATGTGTACCACCATACTCACTTCATCACTTTTGAATACAATGAAATGTCAGCTCAACTCACTGTTAACCATTAACCAGGCTGGGGATTTAGCTCAATGGTTAGAGTGCTTGCTGAGCAAGCGCAAGGCCCTGAGTTCAATCCCCAGCACCAAAAAAACGACAAAACAAAACTCACCATTGACTGACTTGACATCTGAAGTCTTCTCTTGTTCTTTGCCTTTCACTGCAAGACAAAAAAGCATCATGACCAACTTGTAGCCACGGAGATCCTTTCCACATAATGTAAAAATCAGAAATTTAATTCTGGTAGATACGTATTCAAAGTTCCAGAATAATAGACCATCTTGGAGGGGAACAGAAAAGGGCAATTGTCAGGTTTCCCTAAGGAAGAGATCTCTGAGCAGGAGTCAAAAAAAAAAAAACAACAAAAAACCACCACTGAGAGAGTGTAAGGAGAGGCAATATGGTCACAACACCTGTGTTCAAAAGCTGCCTTTGCCCCTTATTAGCCATGTGATCCTGGAAAAGTTAATTTACTTCACTGGGTTTAAATTTCCTTGACTAATAAAATTAGGTCTATAGTAAAACCTTATATGAGTGCTCATGGAATAATATATACTTATAAAAGCGAGTAACCAGTGCAGCAAATTAAGAAAAATGTTAACTAATATTACCACAAGCCATCCACCCACTATACTTGGCTACTACAAGCATCATGAAAAAAAAATTTTCTTTGGGGGTATATCTTCTTTTGTATTCCCTTCACAGCAATCAAATACAAACATCTAAAATTACAAACATTCTAAATTTCCAACACCCAAGGTCTAACAAGTTGTCTCAAAAATGATCACATAATTTTTCCTCTATTACACAAAACAGTGAAAATTATACTGCAGATAAGCTAACAACCTAATATCCAGGAAAGGAAGGTACATGGTAGTTTAAGCCAGGTGTGAACTCTATTATAGGAACTGACAGAAGACTATTTTTAACCCTCTTTACTTTTCTTGTTTTTCTTCCAACAGTAAACTGTCTTATCAAAAGTTTATCAAAATAAATCCCCAAACATCTGCATCTCTCTACTTGTGCTCTTAAACATTAGAAGTTGAAATGCTAATAGCAGGAAATAACTCACTTTCAGAGTATGTCACTGAACCAACCATTTGAGTGCCCAGCATGTGCCAGCGAGACCCAAGATCTCTGGCAGCAAAGGTAGCAATCCTGCCTTGAAGAAGTCTACATTCTGCCTGTAAGGTTGAAGCAGGAGAATTCCAAGTTTGAGCCCAGCCTAGGGAATTTAGTGACTTAGTGAGACCCATCTCAAAATAAGGAATAAAAAGGGCTGGGGATGCAGGACAGTGCAAAGGACCTGTGTTTGTTCCCCAGTAGCAGAAAAAAGAAAAAAGACTCCTACATTCAAGGGTATGAAGAAAGTAAGTGAGATCATCTCAGGTACTGATCACTGCTGTCAGGAAGACAAAATAAGAAAATGTGGTAGAGTGACTGTTATCTGCAGCCCTATCAGTCGCATTTACCAAGCAATTGCATCTCTCACTTGAAACATTAGCCCTTCTTGTCTTTCATGACATGTCACTCTCCTCCTGGTTTTCTAGCTACTCCTTCTCAGTTTACCCAGTTGTTGACCTGCCTTCCTTTGCCCACTGGGAGTTTTTCTGGAAAAGAATGGTTGTCTCTTTTCACTTTACATACATGTGTATTTCCTGGCTGATCTCTGATCTTTTTAAAAATATATTTTAATCTCTACTGTCAGAGTATTTGGACATATTTGTGAGCTATAGAGTTGACATTTCAGTACATATATACAGTATGTAATCATCAATCAAGGTTCCCCAATTTTAAGGCTTTCAGTAACACAGAAAAGCTGTAAACTCCTAAATTTATCTCCCCATCTAAATCTTTTTTTTTTTTTTAATCTCAGATTCCCATAGCTAGCCATCTCTCTGCCAAGGAGTGTATCATCTTTTCTCAAACCTACTTCTACCTCTATCTTCATCTTCTCTCATTAACTGACATCATCAGCCACTAGATTCAGGCCAAATGTCTGGAATTCATCCTTGACACTGTCTCTCCCTTACATGCCACAACCAAGCCACTTCTAAGTACAACTAATTCTACCACCAAAATACACCTTCATAGCTCCACTTTTTCCACCCTCAAAACATTCTAACAATTAGATTTCCTATGTTAACACTTAAAACATAAAGTTGTACACACAACCTAAGTATCAACACTAGGATTTTGCTTTATTTCCTCTTTTCCTCCTTTTACACATGTAGCTTAGGGTTCCTATGAATAACCACCTGACCCTATTGCTCTTCCTCTCTTCCCAGAGAGAAAGTCTAATTTGAATGTTTTCCCACCATGAGTGCTTTTAGACTATTACCATAATAAATGTGACATTATTCTACACCTCTTAAAATTACACAAATAACGGTTTTGGCAGTGTAGCTCAATGACACAGTACTTGCCTAGCATGCCTGAGACCCTGGGATCAATCCCTAGCATGAGAAAAAAAAAAGGTTACAAATGGTATCTATACATATCTGACTTATCCTGTAGATTCAGCTCTGGGTCATTCATACAGTTTTATTCATTTCTATTTAATTCTTCTTCTTTTTTTTTTTTTAAGCAGTGGCACAGTTTATTCAAGAAAGCAAAAGTGAAGAATTGGGGAGAAACTAGCTCTGCAGAGCAAGCTTGGACTGAGTAACAAGAAAAAGAGGGTAATAGCAAAGATAAAAGCACTTACGGCACCTGGGAAACACAGTGGGCTATCATGGAAAGTTACAATAGCCTATTAATTCCTTTACCTATTTCCTCATCAAACCCGTTTTCCCATTAAACATTTATCTCCTAATTTTCATTTACATTGATGTGGCGTACATTCTAGTATATTTTTCCTATGATATATGCAAGAATTTCTCTAAGACAAATCTCTAGTAATGGAATTACCAGGTAACAACGTGTGTCTTTAATGAGGACAGTTGAACCAATTCATATGGTAGCCATGCTTCAAATTCTCATCTTTGATATTTTCTTTTTTAGTTGTTTTTTTTTTTTTTTGGTGCTGGGGATTGAACTCAGGGCCTTGTGCTTCCAAGGCAAGCACTCTAACCGCTGAGCTAAATCCCCAGCCCATCTTTGATATTTTTAATTGTTGCCAACTTATTAGTTTTGAAGTGTTATCTGATGTTTTAAATTAGTTTTGTTTCCTTTGAAGGTGAGCATCCTTTCATATTTATTGGCCATTTAGGTTTCCTCTTTGATGAGCTGCCCCTTCAGTTCTTTTACTACTTGTAGAAACCCCATACATATTCTAGTTATTCATCCTTTGTTGTTTGTATTATAAATATCCTAGGTACATTTTATCGTACAGAAGTTTTAATTTTAATGTAGTCAAATGTACACATATAGATTCTATTTTCGTGTGTGTGTATACTTTCCTACCCCAAGATCAGATTTTTTTCCCCCTCTATTTGTTCTACGATTTCAAGTTTTGCTTTTTCACATTTTGGGTTCTTATCTACCTGGAATTTATTTTTGTATATCAGAGATTGCTAAAATGTAGTCCGTGGGGCAAATCTCACCTATCAACAGTTTTTTATAAATAAAGTTTTATTGTAACAACAGCCATGCCCATTTGTTTATGTACCGTCTGTGGCTACAAGGATAGAGTGAAACAGACACCCGAATGCCTGCAAAGCCTAAAATATAGTACTTTCTGACCCTCTACAGAAAAAAAAGTGCAGACTCCTAATATATATAGTAGGCTGCAAAAAATTTTTCTTTGCCAGATGAATAACTAGCATCATTTACTGCTTAATACATCCTTTTCCAACTGACTAGCAACTCTTTTTTTATACACACAGTTCCCATACATGCCTGGATTTCTTTCTGTGCACTTGTTTTGAAAATACACCACCAGAGTAAAAAAAAAATGGAAGAAAGAAAATCAAATGCGAGGCCATAGCAAAATGCACTTCCTCAAGCCTCAAAAAACCATTTCCCTCTTGACATTTAAGCTAAGATGTAAAGGACACCTCCTCATAGGACTTCCTTAGTCACCTCAGTCTATACAGAAATGACTGCCTGGACCAGAAGACTCAAAGAGAAAGCTCAAAAGATCCACTAAATTTTTAGCCTGAGTAATTAAAGACCAAAAACCTGATGAATAGGTGTAGAAGGACCATGGAGTTAAATTTTAGATATTGTAATTAGACTTGTCTATTTAAAAAGTGGACCAATAGTTGGATCTACTAGTTTGGATTCAGGGGTAAGAAGCCAAGATGGAAATATAAATCTGGGCATCATAAATACATAGGTGGTATTTAAAGATGGTATTTAAAGTCTGGATGGGATCCCTAATAAGACTGTCGCCAGCTTCTACTCTTGCCACATCTAGTCTTCATAAAACTGCTAGAATGATCTTTTTACTAAAACATAAGATCAGATCACTCCTTTTTTAAAGGCTTTAAAATAATATTCTTTCTATATCTGCAATAAAACCTAACCATGGCCTATAAAGTTCTCAATCATCTGATCCTTGCTACCTCTCCATGCCCCACAGTAGTAGCCTTTTCTTCCTGAAGGCCCATTATGTTCATTCCCCAAGGCCTAGTGTTGTTCCCAGGCCTCTCCAAATTACCTCCTAAATCCTTTAGCCTTGTTTCAAGATCATTTGCTAAGCCCTTTCTCTAACCTCCAACCAAAATGTTTAAATTACTCTTTCACTACACTTTATTCAATTTTTAATTGCCCCCCCCAAATTTGTTTGCTTATTTATTGTCTATGACAGCCAACAATAAGCTCCATAGGTGCAGGGGCTTTGTTTTAACTCCTCAATCATGGGGGCCTTAGCAGAGTGCCTAGGTGATTATAAACGCTCAAAAGTATTTGTTGAATAAATAAACAGGTAACAGTCTGTTGTGCAACAAAGCAATTAGCCTCATTATTCTTATGACGCTTTTTTTCTTAAAAAAAAAAAAAAAACTAAAGCACTTCAACACTGTCAAACTATATAGTTAACTGTGTATAGCCCTCTTTTGCAATTCTTTTTTTTTTTTTTTCTTTTTGGTGCTGGGGTTTGAACTCAGGCCTTGAGTTTACAAGGCAAGTGCTCCACCACTGAGCTAAATCCCCAGCATAGCCCTCTTCAGAGGGCTGGTAACTATACCAAAGGTACTTACTAATAAAGCTTCCATTTACCAGTTTCATTCATTCATCATCTAACATCAGTTACTAAAACCCTGCCTTTACTAAAGAGGAATTCCTTAGAGTTCAATGGGGCCTTTAGGAATCATTTGACTTTCAGTTAAGAAGACAAAATCATGGGTTAACTTGCCTGTCTTCGGTTACACAGAAACAGAGTAGCCATATGAACCCAAGTCTCTGATTTAGTTTAGTGCTTTTTCCAAAACCTGTTTCTATCTAGTACACTTTTTCTGAAGGATCAAGAATTGACAGGATAACAATTAGCAGCCAAAGAGACTCACTTTGTCACTTGTGATGTGTATTTAATGACATGCAGTAACCTTCCCTAGGATCAAAACCATGCTACCTCTACTTAAAAATCGTCAGCTCTTACAACTGAAAACCAGAAATACAAGTAGTTCATTTATAAAATTAAGGTTCCAGTAGTCAGGAAATTTGCCAAGTCATCAAAAGTAGTCCTCTTCAACAGGAAACTTAATAAGTAATTTTATTTTAGGAACAACAGTAGACCTTCCCCTTCTCCCCCCTCCCAAAAAAGAGGAAACTGGAAAAGCGTACAGTCCCAGCTGAAAAAAACCAATGTTTTCCGTGTGTTGCTTTTGGACATTAAACCCTCAATATTCAGAAAAGTCAGAGACTTCCATAATTAAGTATAAAAGTGATTTCCTTGATCTTGATCCGCAGTACGTAAAAAAACCACCCAAACAAAAAGGGCTGAAAAGCAGCTCTTAATCAAACAAGCATTAACTTCTATGGGTTTCGGCACACTTTTGGACCAGCGCAACAATTCCCTTCTGACCTCGCGCGAGGAGGCCACCGTCCCCCTCCCCGTAGAGTCCCGCAGCACAAGAAGGCATCCGGGGGTGTCTGCGCGGAGGCCAAGAGGCTCATCGTCGCCCTGGAGGAAGCCCTCACAAGCCCACAGGCCCACCGGTCCCACCGTCGCCCCCGAGGCCCGGCCTGGCCCCATCGGCGCCCCTCAGCTACCTTTCCGCCGGAAGAAGGACATGGTGGGGCCCGGGTCCGGGCGGAGGGCGCGGGGGGACTGTCGCGGGGAGGGCCCGGCTCCCCTCATTCAGCAATTGGCCCGGACTTCCGGGTCCTCGGGAGCCGCCTCACTAGCCCAAAATGAGACCCTTCTTCCGGGTGTCGGCCCCACCGCCTCTTCGGGATTCCCAGGCAGCTTCTGCCGCCATATTATCAACAAGCCGCCCGCCCGGAGTTCCGGTCCTTCCCCGCGCTAGGCTTCACGGGAGGCCAGCCGCCGGCCCCGCCCCCTCCCGTGGGTGCAGGGGCACGCGTCCGCGCCGCCCACGTGACTCTGAGTGCGTGCCACTTGCGACTCAGGTCCGGACATTTCTCTGTCGCTTGGCGCCAGCCCCCGGAGGAGCGCTGCAGACTCACTCTGCAAAACTACCCCTCCCGCAGCTGGAGACCCCCGGTCTGGAGCTAGGATGGCGAAGTGCCTCAGTTGCGAGGCGCCCATCCGGTGGGATCATCGCTGTGTGCCCAACTGAAGCATAGACCAACACTGCTGCGCCTCGGGTCTCTCGCTTTTGCTAAAAAACGCTGGTCGGCTTATACTATTTCACTTTGCATTCTCAGCAGCTGCCCTCCCTGCGTAGCGGACCGCTCTCACCGTGAGTTCGAGGCGAACCAGACCCCTAATGGGGAATGGGAGGCGTAATCCTCTTTAGGAGGCTCCCTCTATTATAATAACCTGGAGAATGAGAAGGGACAAGTGGGCTTATTTTCCGAACGCGATCCCCGGGAATGCTTAGATTTGAAAGGGACAGCACCATGAAAAGCATCGCCAGTGAATCTTTTAATTCTTGTTCGAATACCATTTTCCTGTGAATCTTCTGACCTTCCCTTTAACCTTTAGAATGAATTAAGCCTCCTCGGGTGTAGTGTCCCTCACCACCCAGTAAGGGCGCTCGGCCACTGAGTGGATGATAATTATACAGGCAGTTCTGGACAGAGAAGGAGCCAGAAAGGTACTAACGACTCAATAAATGTTCGCTGAGTTTTTTTTTAGATCAATGAAGTCTTATCACGGAACAAACCAGGAAACTGAGATCCATACAAGAGACACCTTGCCCAAGATTAGTCAATGTATCATTGTTAAGGCTTTACCTAAACCTATACATAAGACTATACATAAAGTCTTTTCACTGTATTACCAGGGCAGGTTAATATACCTGCCTGTTTTATTTAGGAACATGTTTGCAAGTGAATGAAAGGTCGTCAAAGCTAACACACCTTGAAAACTTGCTACAGGCAAGTACTATGCTATCTATACTCTCCACATCAGTAATAGTCACTAGACTTGGTTTTGGCATTGTCGCTGGACTGGGTCTGAGGAGGTCCCGGAAGCTGAAATAAGGAACCTAACCCACCTTTCTGTAGAGTGTGTTTGTAGGTTTGCTGACTCCCTAGGAAAAAAGAATTTTCAGGACTCATAAAAGGCACAGGAAGGGTTTTATTAGGCAGAAATTAAAAGATAGAAAAATAAGAATGCGGCCCCTCAAGAAAGAGAGGCACTTAATTCCTGGAACAAGCAAGATTTATGCTTCTCATAAAAAGGGTGAAAACTCCTGGAAAAGGTGACCCACCCCCGAGAAGGGTAGCAGCCCATTCTACAGGGATGGGCCCAGTTTTTTAGTTTTGTTTTTGTTTGTTTGTTTGTTTGTTTTTTCCAAACGGGTAATTTAAACATTCTTTGGGGTCTCTAGACCTGTTCCTTTATCTTAGGATCAAGTTTCTGCTCTTCACTTTCTCAAGCCTATTTATGGAGTATCAGTATTTCTGAGGAATTTTGGAAGTGATGGGTCTGGAAGGAAAGGAGCCTAAACTTAATCAAGGGAATGCTGATATGGATCACCTTGGGTAACTTCGACTGAGGCCCCAAAGTTGCAGTCTTCTTAAAAGTACAATTTTTAGTTGTATTTCCTTGTCCCCTTTCTACCTACCTTTTATTTCTTCTATCCTACCTCAGTATGGAAGAAACTACATACACAAAAATAGTCACTGCTCAAGGTTACAAGCTGACTAGAAGTGAAGTCTATATTTCAAGGTCAAAGGCTGGGGATTTAGCTCAGTGGTTAAGAGTGCTTGCCTAGCAAGCACAAAGCCCTGAGTTGGATCCCCAGCACTGCCCTCCCCAAAAAAGTACATTGTCCCTAAATCTCTTAAAGGTCAAGCCTCTCCCCAGGGAAGAAGTGTCCAGATATGCTAGGCAAGAAAGACTGGCCGAGCTTTGATGGACATCTGTCCTCAGTGGAGACTACAGGGGAGAGTCTTAAGTAAGCACTGCCTGCCTGGGTCGATGGTGCCCTTGGAAAACAATCTGCACTCTGGGGGAACCACATTCTTAGTGTCTATGGATAATAAAAACACTGATCAAAAGGGAAATTGGCTGAAGTTAGAGACTAGCAGACAAAGATTAGCAAGGAGCCAAGTCTATAGAGGGAGTCACACTCTTAGCAAGAAAGTGCAGTGTCCTCCTCTCATTCCCTTCTGGAGTCCAGTCCTCAGTAGGGTGTGTTTTGTATTCGTTGACTGGTTAATTGATTTGGGATGGCAGAGACACAGAGGAAGAGATAGAGATATACCTTGAATATCTCCAGAATGAGAGGAGTGCCGATGGCATCGATACAAAAGGTTGCACCTAAGCATAGAATCAATATATAAGCAGTGTCTTACCCAAATTCTAATGCGGAGCTCCCCTCGAGACAGTCCTGCCACAAATTCTGGAGTTGCTTCCCCCCACCCTTTTGGTGCTTGAGATCAAACCCAGAACCTCATACATGCTAAGCAGGCTCTGTACCACAGAGCTACATCCCTGGTCCTGGAGTTGCCTTTATTCTCCCAGACAGGTGGGGACAATGCAGTCGGCAAAGGAGGGTTCTCATTCTTTAGTAAGTGCTTGTGATGTCCCCTCCACTATTGAGCACTTTACAATCAGAAGCTCAATCTTTCTCACTCTTACCCCCACCAAAATAAGAGACCCTGTGAGATGGCTGCCATCATGACCCACAATTTACAGAGCACAGCCTGAGGCCCAGTGTAACTAACAAGGATCACAAGACTTGTAAGAGATAGAGACAGTATTTCAACTGCTCTCTAACTCCAGAGCTCTATACTTACAGTATTTCCTCCTGTTTTTCCTTCCACCTCCATCTAATCCCCATATAGCCAGTGTTCCAGAATAGGATGTTTACTGGGTAGGTATAAGGGGATGAGTGATATCTAGCAGCTCAGATGTTTTAGGTACCTTCTGAGTCATCCTGTTGTTATGGTTAGGATCCTAAATGTCTCCCAAAGGCCCATGTGTTAAAGGCTCCGTTGCCAGCCTACAAGTGCTACTGGGAAGTAGTGGCAACTTTTAAGAGGTGGGGGGCCTTGTGAGAGAAAGTTAGGTCACTGGGGGCATGCCCGTTAAAGAGGTTGAGACCCCAATCCCTGTTCCTCTCTTTCTTTTTGCTTCCCTGCAGTCATGCGGTGAGCAGTATTATGGCAACCACATACTCCTTGCCATAATATTCTGCCTCGCCACAGGCCCAAAGTGGTGGACCCACCAACATGGACTGAAACCATGAGCCAAAATAAATCTTTCTAATACAGATAGTATGGGACCACTCCCCTTCACTCACCTGAACCTAGGCAAAGCCTCAGAGCCAACCCTCTGGCCTTTGTCCTAAGGAAGTGGTGGGGAACCTATATCACTCGTGCAGGCTATTTGTTATCATTGAAAGGTCTAAAATGTTCACCATCTCTGTCCTAAGGCCTTCTATCTGGAGGCAGAGATAGAAAAACAAAGACCCCTGGGCCATCTTGGAAGATTCTGGAACCCCAAACTAGGACACATGTGTACAAGACCTGCTGGCATGACCTACAATAACATTTCTTCACTGGAGTTTATTAAAGGTTCATGGATATGGATTGTATCTCATATGTCCAATTATAACAGAGTAAATTATGAGAAAGGACATGCACAGTAGACCCAGCTAACATGATTCAATACCCTGTCACTCATGTTGTCAGTCACACTCTGAAAGACCCAATGAGAGGCAACCTAGACATGATTGCCTCTCATTTTAAATTCTTTTTTGGGGGGAGGGGGATGCTGGGGATCAAACTCAGGGCCTTGTGCTTGCTAGGCAAGCACTCTACCACTGAACTAAATCCCCAATCCCGACATTTTAAATTCTTAAACCCAATCCATTCAGTGCTCATGCCATTTTCCTCTCTGCCAGCATGAGCCCACTCACACTAAGCATACCATGGTCTAACTAAACTTTATTAAACTTTGCTGTTTTTTTCATACCCTTGCATACCATCTCCCGTTCTTTGCTTGTCACACACAAGAACCTAGAAACCTACTGGGGACTCCATCACCCGTGGTAATGTCCCTTCTGTATAAATTGATTATCTCAAGCAACAGAAAGTTAACACAACCATTAAAGTGTTTTTATACTTGGGGAATCTTCATATTAAGAGTATTATCATTTAGCCTTTGGAAATTTAATTATCCACATATACAAAAAGTTAAAAATAATGCAGGAATATATAAATAAGCAAGTTTATCCCATTAGTCTGACTACCTGATTGTGACAAACTGATAGTCTGTGTTTATGGTTTGTAGCTAGATGTCCCTGCAAAGACTCATGTACTCACAAGTGGAGCTTTTTAGAGGTGGCTGTTTCTAGGGTGTGTGACAGTGGGATTAAAGGTGTGTGGTACTGGATTAGTCTGCTAATTGGTTTATAGTAGTTCTGGGTGTGGATAATGGGAGGGGCAACCGTAGGTGTGAGTGGCACCACCCAAAAGGCTTATAGCCTGAGTGGGATAAAAGGGAAAGGGAGGTCAGCTGCTTGCTTTCTGCTTGCCCTGCCATGGACTGTTTCTCCTCTGCCATGCCCTTCTGTCATGCTGTCCTGTCTCAGAGTCAGCTGACTATGGGCTGAAACCTCTACAAACTGTGGGCCAAAGTAAACCTTTCCTCCTTTAACTTTGGGTGTCGGGCATTTTGTCTCAGCAAAGAGAAAAGACACACTGCATTGTATTACCAAATTAATCTGTTAAAGTCATTTAATTTACGTGTGAAATAAATTCTTACCAGAGGAAATTCCCTTATATTTGTAAATTTTTGTGTGTGTGTTTGTAATTTTATGGGACTCCTTACAGTCTTTTGAGGGTGGAGGGGAGTGCTGAGGATTGAACTCAGGGCTTTGTACTTGCTAGACAAGCACTCTACCACCGAGATAAATCCCCAACCTCTTCACAGTCTTTTAATAGCAGCTGTGCAGCTATTAATAGCAACAAATCAGTGAGGTAAAATCAGTAAGCTAGCCAGATGTGGTGGCACATGCCTGTAATTCCAGCACTTGGGAGGCTGAGGCGGGAGGACTGCCATGAGTTCAAGGCCAGGCTGGACTACTAGTGAGTTCAAGCCACCCTGGACTACCTAGCAAGACCCTGTCTCAAAAAATGAACAACAAAAACAAAAACAAAGACAAATTGGTAAGCTAATTAACACAAAACCAGTGAATAAAATTGATATCCTATAACAGACACTTTAACAAATTAATGAATAATGTTCTGTAGCTAACATTCTAACAAGAATGTCTTCTAGTTTTCTATAGCAACCATTCATAACCTCAAGGAAGCAATTTTTAGTTGGTTTTGCTCTGTTTAGATAGATTCTCTACAGTTAGGCAAGATTGGCCTAAAACTCAGGAACCTCCTTGTTAACCTCCCAAGTGCTGGCATTATTATAGGCGTGTGCCACCACGCCCAGTGCTTCAAACAGATCTTTTGACATAAAAAAAGTCCTTTTTAGTAAGTATATGTAAACTCAAATTTGACATCAAGATTGAGAATGTATATTGGTATAATTTTAAATTCTCATGAACTGCCTACACAAACATAATTCTTTTTTTTTTACACAGGGTCTTGCTATGCATTTTGGGCTGGACTTGAACTCACTACATAACGGAGGCTGGCCTTGAACTTTTGGTGATCCTCCTGCTTCAACCTCCTGAGTGCTGGGATTACAGGTGTACGAACCATGCCCAGCTGATACACAAAGATAATTCTTAACCCAGTGTTTTACATTATCCAAAACATTTGCCTCAATATGATTTGTGAATTCGATCTCTAAAAGAGCTGTGGCTTCTGATTTTAGGCTTGATCTTGTTTTTGTTTTTTGTTTTTTGCTATTTTGCTTTTGTTTCTGTTTAGTAGTGGAGATGAAATCAGGGCCTTCACCCGGGAGTTACAGCTCCAACTCTTTTTTCTTTTTCTTTTCTTTCTTTCTTTCTTTTCTTTCTTTTTTTTTTTTTAATTTTGAGACAGAGTCTCACTAAGTCATTAAATTGCCTAAACTGGATGCAAACTTGTGATTCTCCTGCCTGATATAGTCATAGATATCTAAGGCACATGAAATAAGACATTAACAAGAGTCAAGACGAAGGATAAGAAATATAAACAGTCATATAGAATCTGCAGATAGTAGGATTATCAGATACAGAATTCAACGTAACTATTTTTACTATGTTCAAGGAGGTAAAAAAACAAGTGTGGGGAATCACAGGTATTTTACTACTGTTTCTTTAAATATCACATTATAGCTAAGCGGTGACTCTGTAGTACAACATTAGCTTTCTACATTATACACTATACACAAAAACTATGCACACATCACTAGATGATCTAACTGACATATCTTAAACAGCACCATTTCTTCCTACATCTCAGTATAACCTCAAAAGTCCTCTTCAAGTGTAAACATATATCAATTCTGATCCCCTTGACTACTAACATTAATCTTTACATATTCGTTAATTCATTTTACCCAGAAGGACTCCTTCTAACAATGCCAAGGAAGATGAAAACATTACATCAGTCTTCAAACAATACCTGGTTAACCTTAGAACATAGACAGATGGACAACAGAGCCACCATGACCTGATGAAAGTGTTCCTGGGGTGGCATGTTCAGACCCCCTCCTCATGTTAAAATCAAATATAAAAATTTCCCTTTCACCCAGACAGCATGGTCCTTTCTTGGACTCACCCAATGCTCCCTTGTAGTGTATCATGTATCAATTAATTTTTTTTTTTTTTTTTTGGTGTTGGGGATTGAACTCAGGTCCTTATGCTTGCAAGGCAAGCATTTTAACCACTAAGCTAAATCCCCAGCTATCAATTAATTTTTAACTTTTCTATATTCCTTGACTATAGGTAAACTCCTTTACCATCTTCAGTACCAGCTTCTCACAGACCACACTTCACATGGCAAAAAACAAAAACAAAAACAAAACAAAACAAAACTGGAGACTATAACAACTAAGTAAATATAAGAAAGAAAAACTAGAAATTCTAGAACCGAAAAATAAAACTGAACCTAAGAACTAAATGGGTTTGTAAAAGTTACAACTAAAGAGATAATTTGTGACATTGAAAACAGGTCAGAAGAAAATATACAGAATGAAACATGCAATGAAAGTAAAAGACCTGGGCTTGGGATTTAGCTCAGTGATTAGAGTGCTTGCCTTGCAAGCACAAGGGCCTGAGTTCAATCCCCGGCACCACCAAAAAAAA